>JZKD02S0211199.1:69178-111822 GCA_000966675.3 Picea glauca
AGAGAATTATGATGGGATGATATTCATTTGATCCCCTGTCCATGTGCCCATATTTTCTACAATTGTTTTTAGTTGTTTCTATTAAAACTCTTTCGGGACGTCTAGTACAACAATTTTTGCAAGGGAAATAACATTTATTGTCACCCTTTTCACCCTCTTTAATTTTTTTCCCACCTCTAATATTTTTTGACATTCTTCCCCACAGACATATATTGATAATTATCTTATAAAATTGAGTGGTGTATAATAGAATATCTATTATATTTTTCTATTATAACATATGAAAAAAAAACTATTTTTTGTTCACCAATAAGACCTTATGCCCTTTTTGAACCATCGTTGTTAAAGAAAACTTGTCACAACATCAGTAAAATGCAACATATTCATATATTTTATAACATCACAATTCTGATAACATTTGACCAAGTCAATGTTGACTTTGTCAAATTGTGGGTGACCCTTGGGGGGGGGGGGGCTAGTGTCCACATCATCGCAAGTGCAACAGATAGAACGTCGCAATTACGATGACTATTGACCAAGTCAATGTTGACTTTTTCAAATAATGGGTGACTATTTGGGGGGGACAACCTAATGTTGACACTGTCACAAGTGTGATGCACATTGGATGTCATCGCAAGAGAGACATCTTCTAAGCTTCGTTTCTCTTGCGATGATTTGAAAATTACATCGCAAGTGCAACGATATTGGGTAGTATGGAGAAAACAAATTAAAATTTCCTCTATTTTTCAACAGTATGACCAATTGTTTCCATAACATCACAATTTTTCCAATGTGTAGTAGTGATCTCAAAGCAGTGGACAGAGGAGGGAAACCTCCTACAAAAAATATGACTTTTAATTTTATGATTTTTTTTTAATTTATAGTTGATTGTTAAACATATATACACTCCTATTTTTGGACAAAAAACAACATTAATCTATTTTGGTGTTATTTAAATTAGTTTTTGGGAGTCGCAAGTGTATTTATGGCATAATTATTTATTGGAGGGTGATGTATGTGCATTTATTTTATGATATGGAATGCATGTTAAATTATAGAGGTACAAGGTGTATTTAAAATAAAACAATAAAGATACATAAAGGGTCCCCACCTACTAGTTATTATTTACTAAACCCCTTTATTATAATTATTTATTGAAATTTGTCCCACTTAACCAAAAGTTAGTTAACCACTTAACTATAGACTAATCAAAATACCTTTGAAGAATAAAAGGGGGACTTGATGGAGGGACAAAAGTGGGAGGAGAATAGAGAGGTAAAATTATGATAAGGTTTACTCTTTCTCTAAAGTGAGATTTCATTTATATCCCATTCATTTCTAAATTACATAAGGGATGAATATTCTTGTTGACATCAGGGTTTTGCTGAAGGTGACAATAAGAAGAACTAAGAAGCACAAATTTTCAACATGCTTCAAAAGGTCAATAAAGTTTTTTGATAGTCTGTTAATTGTAATTTGATTTCTGAATTATGTTTTAGTGATGATTAAAATTATTTTGTAGAGCCAAGAGAGTGATGTATTTTTGGCTAGTTGATCTAGTATTCTTAGTCTTCAGTGATCTAGATGTCATGTAGCATTCCACCTCAGACTTCTAAGTCTATCTTTGGTCATTACCCATGCGGGGGTATGTAAATAATTTTTTTTATGTAACCTGGAATTGAATCAATAAAATAATTGTTATTTCTTGGTCACATATTTGGACTTGATATGTGATGATGCTTCAAATTTTCTTTCTTAATTATTTTTCAAATCTATTATAAAATTTACATAGAAGCACTTTTATTATTTTTCTCTTAAATAAAAGACACATAAACTAACATTAGACACAAGCACATAATACTTGAGGGTTGACTGACATTTTTGTCAAGGATATAAACCAAGGTTGATAATCCCACCTATCTTTCCTTAGCCGGTAGTGATTCCAAAATTTTGGTAGAAGGAATCCCATTCCTTTTCATCAACATTTGTTTGGCGGCCATACTGAGGATTTTTCCATAATTATCTAGTATTTCTATATTACTTTTTTTTTTTTTTTTCATGATATTTTCTGTTACCCAACAACCTAATTGTGGAGATGGTTTACAAGATCATACTAGTATTTATTTGACTCTGTTTGATTTGATTTTAGAAACTGCTCATAGTCATGAAAAAATTCATTGTTTTTTGTAAGTTATTGCTACATATCTTCAAATTCAAGAATAGTGGGAATCCAAACAAAGGAAAGCACATAATCATCCTCCCCAACTAGAGGTTTTAAAGTGTCCTATAAGTATCATTTTTCTTGAATAACAAGCAGTTTATCTCTTGAATATAATCATTTATCTAAAGTAGGAAGAAGAAAATATATTTGAGAAAATTTTCATCCTAAACATCGAAGGAATTTATCTGATTCTTCCAATTCATCAATACATTTTATTCCTATAAATTTCAAAATGACATCTTCTAGTACTTATTTCAGTACTAGTTCATTCACTTCTTTGCAATCCTCCTCCTCATCAATAATTGGGAGTATTTTTAGTCATTATAACTTGGAGAAATCCACAACAAATCCTACTAAGGTTATTAAAAAAATTAGTTTATTCCATTTTGAAGAAGATGCAACCCCTACACCATGGCATGTATCTCTACCATTAAATCTTACTCCAACAATAAATCTCATTCTTAAATTTAAATATCATTTTCCTAAATTTCAAGGGAAAGGAACTATTTCTACTAATTAACATTTGGTTGCATTTTCCAATGCATGCCATAACATAGGTGGGAATGACAATGACACTTGCATGCACTTGTTTGTCAATTCCTTAGAGGGAAAAGTTGTTGCACATTTCTTTGAATTGTCTCCTAATGTATTTTTGACTTGGGATGAATTAATTTATTGGTTTAAATAAACTTGTGGGAAGACAAAAGGCCCAACATACCATTCACAAAAATATAAAAATATTTTTCATAATAAGGGTGAAACAATCAAGTCATTTAATCTATGTTTCAGTAAATTACACAATCAAATCCCTGAGCTAGTTCGACCTCAAAATCAAGCTACATTTATGAATTATTATAATGCATTACCCTCTTCTTATCATCATAGATTAGAAGATAAAAATGCAATAAATATAGGGTGTACACTTAAAAATTTCTTAGAGTATGAGGAAAAATTGGAAATAACTAGTCTTCCCGAGGAATATTTTTTAAACCAAACCAATATGTCCACAATTTTGAATATTTTCCAACATATGAGCAATCGAATTATTTCCTCTTCTACTGAGTATTATACAAAAATTCTTTTGAGAAATAATCCAACTAATTCTATGTTCCATAATCAACCAAATCCTATACTTTCTAGGGCTTGGTGTAATTTATGTGATGATAATCATGAAGAAAGTACTTGTGAGGTTAAGAAAAGAGAGCAAGAGAGAATATTTGGAAAAAATATTGAAACAACCATTGCTACCTTATATTTTGATCCTAAAGAGGATGTAATGATGGTAGATACAAGGAAAACAACATATGCAAACATAGTTAATAATGGTAATACTAAGACTACATTTGTCCCTATTTCCTCCTCTCAATGTACAAATCCTCGGGTTACTAAGGGTACTCAAAGTCAATATGTGTCAACCTCTTCATCATATTCCTCTAAATACAACATTCTCAAAAAACTAGGTACCATTATAGAAAATGAAACTTTAGTGGACATGGTTGTCATCTCTAAACAAAAACATCATATGAATATTATATGGAAGGTAAAACTACTACAATTTCTAGCTTGTAAGCAAAACATGATGGAGATGAATTCTATGTAAATAAGTAAGGTGTAAATCATTCTAGGAATGTTGTAGAAAATCCTCCCTTTTACATTTTTGTAAAAATAATGGATAGAATTATTCATTACTGCTTGATAGATGGTGGATTAGGCCCTAGTGTTATGTCCAATACCATTATTGAAGAATTAGGACTCTCATGTACAAATGAAAACTCGAGAAGTATTTTATCCTATAATAATCAACAAAAAACAAAAATTGGTGAAATCAAAGATGTAACTTTAGTACTTTGTGCCCATCCTGAAATAAGAACCACATCTAAAATTCAAGTAATTTATATTCCCATCAATAATTATTCTCTTAATCTAGGAAGAAATTGGAAGGATTTGACTAATGGTTATATGTGATTATATGGAACACATATGTCTATTCCCAAGAATGGAAAGAGTATTATTGTTTTGAGGGAAGGACAAATTTTACCATATATTGAAAGGGTTTCTCAATCAAATGTAAATTATATTGAGGAATATATACTTGTATATTCGATTTTTATAGAAGGATATGATGCATATGTTGAACAACCTGATGATTATGAGGATGGAATGTGGCATATGCTCTTTGATCGTGCATGTTATGTGCATGTTCAAGTGAGCGAAATGGAGAAAGTATTATATTATATTCACTTGTTGGTAAAATTCATAATTTTTCATACATACTAGAATTTGCATGTACCAATAACGTTATTGAATTTGAATCATTAATGTTAGGAATTGAAAACGCTTACAATCTAGGTTGTTTTCTTCTTATTGTCTTTGGTGATTCAAAACTTGTTGTCCATTTAGTGAAAAAAATATATAATCCTTCCAACAAGTTTTTGAAAAGGTGTACACCCAAGTTGTTTGGACTTTAATCCAAAATCTATTATCTTTTAAAATCACTCACATCAAAATAGAGTTGAACACTATGGCCGGTAGGATGGTTTCTTTTGCATCCTATTCTACAAGATAATTATTACCTCAAATAATTCATTGCACATTTATTTCATTATATCCACATCATATTCCTAGTAATGTTGAATCATGGAAGGTGTTCCCTGTTAACGAAATACTTTGTTCTTGCATACAAAATGAGCTTTATAAACCAAAGGAAATTATTTCACTTGAAGATAATAAAATTCCTAAAGGGATGACTCCTCTTGGGATCTCATTCTCAACAAGTGATGTTAGCAAAAAGAAAGAAAACCAAGAAGAGGAGTTTAAAATGAAAATTGGAGAAACTATTTTGGTGAACATTGGAACTTAGGATCATCCAAAGATTTTAAACATTTGAGCTCAATGTTCAGAAAATGAAAAGAAGAACATGGATTTATTCCGTGAATTTAGCGATATTTGTTCCTAGTCATATAAGGATTTATGTGGTTTTGATCCTAATGTTACCCAATATGCTATTTCAATCAAGGAAGAGGAAAAACCTATTAGGAAAAAATAAAGACCTATAAACCCTTCTCTTGAAGCTAATATAAGAAAATAAGTGGAGAAATTGATAAATTCTCACACTATATTTCCTATTAAGTATTCTAAGTGGGTGTCTAACCCTATTCATGTATAGAAAAGGAATGGTGACATTAAATTATGTGTTGATTCCCGTGCACTTAATAGAGCAAGTGTAAAAGAAACATTTCCCATTCTTAACATGTAAATGATTTTGTAGCAAGTGGTAGGGTCACAAATGATGTCCCTTCTTGACAATTTTTCAGGCTACAATCAATCATAGTCAAAATGGAAGATAAATATAAAACCACTTTTGCAACTCAATCGGGCACCTTCACTTATGAACAAATTCCTTTTGGATTAATTAATGTGGATGATACTTTTGAAAGGGCTATGCAAATACCCTTTGACAATCTTATCGGAAAGATAATCTAGATTTATCTTGAGGATTTAACCATTTACTCTAAAAATTAACAAGATCATTTTCATCATCTTAAAAAAGTTGTTTCACGTTGCAGACAATTTCACATGTCTTTAAATCCTTCAAAATTAGTTTTTGGTGTTACTCAAGGTAAACTTCTTGGTCACATCATTTTTTATTCAGGAATCAGTATTGATCCTCATCAGGTAATTTCCAATCTACATCTTCAATATCCTACCTCTAGAAAGGAAATTCAATCTTTTATGGGAAGAATTAACTTTGTTAGAATAGTTTTTCCCGATTTTGTTGTAATGGTCAAACCTATTCATAACATGTTGAAACAAGATTGATCATTCTCATAGAATGAAGATGCTGAATTTGTTTTTGTATTAAAAAAAAGGTACATAAGTTCTATATCGATCCCAGCATAACCAAATTTTGATAAAGATTCTATTACTTATACAAATTCTATTGAAGAAGCAATCTCTATTATTCTTATTCAAAAGGATAATCAAAACAATGAAAAACCTATATCTTACATGAGATAGAGATTATCTAACGATGACATCAAATATTCGTATATTGAAAAACATACGTTTTCTCTTTTAAGGGTATTGAAAATCCACCACTTTATCCTTGGTAATCACATGCGGGTAAAATCTCTTTACCTGATGTCAAGTTTTTACTTTCGCAAACACATCTTTTAGGAAACCTTTCACATTGTCTTGAAAAAATCGAAGAACATGATTTAATGATCATAAATTCAAAAATAGTCAATGGATAATGATCCAGGTGGATCTCAGTGGCCAACCACCTTTTTCACTAAATCAACATTTCGATCCTATGGTTTTCATAAACCATGGTATTCACCGTTTTGATGGGGAATGGAATGTAATACCATATTCATTTGTTAATTATAGAAATCATGTAATGATTTCGTAGTGGTCTTATGTACATGCCTACATCATAGCTTTAATGCACTAAATCCCATTAGAACTCTACAATTAAGTGTGATCGGGCTAGAGTAGTATTGGGATGGGTGACCACCCAGTAATTCCTAATGTCTTTCATTCCTATGGAATTTTATAAACTTAGATTAATTTATCCTACATACATTATGGGAATTGTCCTCCTCTCACTCTCTCATATATAATTGAGGTGAAGGAGGCCCTTTAGGCATTCAATGGAGACTGATGTAAAGCTTGTTGTGAATGAAGCGTAGCCAACATATCTTTATTTTCATAGATAAGATACCCCATTCTACCAGTTTGTGTTCTACAATTTTTTTCTCTTATTCATTAATAGAAGTTGGGTTTCACTATATTTTTGTGTTTCTTGCAATATCTCTGTGTATTTCCTTGCTATATCTATGTCTTCATGTTGTTCTCAAAATAATATGGATCAATGGTATCAGAGCAATATTCTCCATGTCATTTATCATATCTCCCTGATGAGGTCAAGGTATAGATATTTGCGTCTCTAGCTAGTTTTGCTTGAGGAAAATCACTCTCACTCGCCCATGCAACCTCCCATGGTAGAAGAAAAGAGATATGACAGAGCATGAGACCCTTTCAAGACATTTTTATAGGAATACCTCATGAAACAAAGGATCAATATGATGGAAAACTTTTCTTGGATTCTTCGAAGACTACTGATGGAAGCAGTCGAGGCATCTTCGACAAGCAACCATTTCCCAAGTGTGACGCCCTTCAAGGTGAAAGTCAATTTTGATATCCCCTTATTTGAAGGCCAGATAGATGTAGATTCTCTAGAAAAATGGTTGAATATGATAGAAGGTTATCACTCCGGCCAAAATGTTTCCGATAGTGAAAAGATCACCTTTGCACTCCTTAAATCCCTTCCCCATGTCAGATCTTGGTGGGAAGGTGTTGATGGCCAAATATGACCATATTATGTTTATATTTCCTATCAAATAACAAATTAAAATTATAAATATATACAAATTTAGAACTATATTAAATGAAAATCGATAATAATCAGTGTGAGAGTTACTCCTACGAAAGGAGATTTTGATTTTTCCTTTGAAAAAATGTTTGAAATGAAATAAAATTTAAGAGGAATTTAATCTAACAAACAAATTTAAACTAACACCTGGGCATGATCCTCTTTGCATATGAAATAAATAAAATAAGCAATAAACACAAGATATAGATATTCTAAATGAATGCTTGAATATACCAATTGTGCATGAATTTAAATATATGTTTAAATAGTTAACACAAATCTTTAACCAGAACACAATTCATATACATTTTAATAATGAACTAATGTGTACGACAATAGGTAAATAAATCCAATTGATTAATAGGAATTAATTGAATCAATAATAATTCATGTAACAAATAATTGAAATAATACTTTGATATGAAAAATAAACACTATGATACGAGTAACAGTGTTGAATACAAATGCTTGTATTGATATTCAAAGTCAAAATGATCCAGTATAAGTTTCAAAAAGGAAACTTCTACAATAGTGCACAAGTTTGATTCTTTTCCCGAAAACTGATCCCCTCCTATGATTGTTTCTCTCTTTTATATGAAAAGAGTCTTATAAAACTGTAACTACATTCTATAAATAAAAGTAGTTATCCTTTTAAAAATGAGGAATGGGAAATTATCAAAATGTTTTAATTCCCAAACCAAGAATACATAAAAATAATGATAAGTTTTCTTTAAATAACTAATTGTTATTTTCTTGAAATTATGCCTGGAATTATGATATTCCATGTTTCAATATTCATCTAGGTCATTCATTTCATACCTATAAAAAAAAAATAGAAATAATTAATAAACCACAAAACCAAAATTAGAGGGGCTACAAAATTTTAAATTATGTAACTACTATTTCTAAATAAAATGAAATAAAAATGAAATAGATAAAAAAAAATAATAATAAATTCGTATCGATAAAATGAAAACTAAATATTAAGTATTATGAGGTGGAAATTTTAAATTATGAGTTTACAAAAATATTAACCCCTGGAGAGTTAATTGTAACCGAATCTTCTTTCGTATCATGCTTGGAAACTGAATCTTTCCTCCTTTTATAAACTGAATCTTTCCTCCTTTTATATTCAACCAATGAATTATTTTTTGTTTTGAGTAATTGGTTTTCCAACTCCAAATCGACTGTGTTTTATTGTAAAACAAGTACCACTGAAAATTATTTTTCTTTCCAAAAGGAAGCTACCAGTCCTAGGTCAATTTTGGGTTTTCCTTCTAGAGGATTTTCAACGGCCTTTTCTAATGGTTATTTCATAGTGTGTGAGGAATCAATATTTTGAGAAGAAAACTATCGGGTTTTTTTTCTAAATATTCATCTTTGATTTGAATAGGAGAGCTAACATTTGTGATTCTTCTAGTTTTATTTATGAGAATCCTGGAGAGCTTTCTTCCTTGTCGTTTGTTCTTAAAATCAATCGATTCTTTGGAAACATTCATTTTATTAAGAACATTTTTATTTACTTATTTATGACATTAGAATGTGAGAGAGGAAGCTACAATCTATCCTAATGCTTCAAACAAATTGTGTTTGATTTCATCAAAAGCTATGGATTATATCTTAGAATGTTCCCTCATTGCTTGACTGTGTGTAACCCTTATTGTATTTGGCTAGGAGTATGAAGTCTATGGGTGAGAAGAATCATAATCATATATAGGACTCAAAGTCTCAAACCATAATTTAGGATCATGATTCTGTAAACTCGACTGTGTGTAACCCTTATTGTATTTGGCTAGGAGTATGAAGTCTATGGGTGAGAAGAATCATAATCATATATAGGACTCAAAGTCTCAAACCATAATTTAGGATCATGATTCTGTAAACTCGACTGTGAGTTTTCATGAAAATGATTTATTTTAACAAATTCTTATCAAGAATCATTATTTTTCTTCAACTGAAACTCAACTAAAATTCCGATTAAACCATGGTGAAAAATATTTCTTTCATAACTAAGATGATATCTCTGATAGAAATGATCCATTTTCAAAATACTTTTGAATAAGAATAATGGCATATTTAATTTGTAGCCCATGAAAACCATCAATAGTAAAAAATGGTATATAAAGTAGATACCGTAACAAACTTCACATGTTATATAACCCTTGATAATACCTAACAAAAATCACCATTTTTTCTTGACCAGGGAAAGAGGCATACGTTTATAAGTGTATTTTCATTTAGATGATATTAAGATTTCAGACCAGGGAATATATTTTACCCTTTTGGTCTTGGACCAACATTCTCCTTTTAATGGCAAATTGGTCATCTTTGCAATCATCTCCTCATTCAACTTTAATTCAAAATCTCCAATCTTGGTAGATTGACCATCGAAACTCAAAGAAAAGTCTCTGGTAACCTGTAGGTTATATCCATTGAACATTCGTAGAAAATCCAACCAACCATCCTTTTGAAAGATCGGATAATGTTCCTCATTAGCTTGAATTATTTTGTTATCGGACTCAATTCTAGATATCATACCCATGTTAAAAGTCTTCTACAACATAGGAAAATTCTCAGGGAAACATAACAAACTTTCACTCACAGGTAAACGAAAAAAACTTCAATACTTGGGAAAACGTCCCAAATCAAGTAAATACATTGTATATATGTTGTATCATGACTTGAAGTGAGGCATTAGTTCACAAATAAGATGAGACATAAAAGTACAATACATGGAGGGCAGTGAGTATAGCTTGGGAAATGCCACCTATTTGTATGAAGTTCGAAAAGACCCTGAATTTAATCATCAATTAAGATCATTTGTATTTATGACGGCAAGGTTAAGCATTATAATCCATAAATTTGTATCAAGTATTTTCTTTGGATCATGGGAATCATTATAGTTATGATAACAACTTGATTAAAATTTCGAAAAGGTAAGTTATGATATCATGAACATGATTATAATTTGATAGAAAATTGATATTTCTAATATCTTATTCAAAAAAAATAAGTTAATGAAAACTTAGATACACAATATAATCAAGAATATGTAGCTTACCAAATAAAGGTGTGTATATGAGAAAAATAATCAAGTACATTTTGAATATAAATAATGTTTAGTGACTTAGCAATCAAAATCCCTAATCAAAACGCTTATAAAATGAAAACAACCCATGAGGAAGATGTCTTAGATATCAAAATTAGAATCGAGATGAAGATTCAATGGACTTGGGAGCATGATCAATATAAAAAAAAAGGATAAAAAAAAAATTAATAACAGGAAAACTGAAAATAAGGCTTAAACAAAATCATGACAAGTTTTCAAAAAAGTTTACAATTTTTTTTTTTTAAATGAAAAAAAAAGAAGGGTCCCAAATTTTATTTATATCACATGAAAAATTTGTGAGTTTTTTGTGGCAAAGGTTACTGGAAGAGGTACACCATGGATGAATCTATACCATTGAAGAGAGAAACAACTTGGGAATCCTTTGTAGATGCCCTAAAGGAGGAGTTCTACCCTGTCAAAAAATATGATTACTAGTACATGAGATGGACGACTATGCAACAAAAAAGATATCAAATGGTGTCTGATGGCGCGATGCTCCTACATACCCCGTAGGGTTTTTGCGCCTGACCTCCTAGTCTTAAGTATCATTCATATTATCGTACGAGCCGAATTAGCTCTTTTGATTCCCTGCTGGAATCTCAGTTGAAACCTGATCCATAGGTCCTTCATTCCCCTGCACGGACTCCTGCACTCGCCGTGAAAAATTTCCCCATAGGAAAACTATTATCAGGCTTCGGGGTTTCAATATGCCCGTTGTTGAAAGATTATCACCTCTCCAATCCCCATTCACCGATGCGCCCCTTTTATGTGCTAGCCCTCCTGACTAGGTTCCTAGTCCATAGGACCAGAATTCATAATACCGCAGCCTTACCTTCCTATCAGGATTTCAGGCTTCAATTTCCCGATGAGCTCTCTTCTACCCTTAGCCCCTCCTGGATAGGCTCTGGTCCATGTGACCCCCCCTATATGACCGCAGTCATACACTTCAGTCGGGGTTTTGGGGTTTCAAATGACTAAATGCATATGCCTACGGGATTCTTGATCATCCAAATCCCGACTCTCCGTTGCACTGACAACTGGCTTCCACTATGGATCTTTCCTTAGCCCTGATGTGCTGACAGCTGGTCCCCACTCATCGAAGTATCGAAATTCACGATTCCAAAGTGCACAAGTAACTTGTCACCGGGATCACCGATATCCCGATGAATTAAACCCCGATGGACAGCTTCCTTGTCGGGACTTTCCCGATGAAACTCATCTCTGCCACACGTCCTTCCAGATGGATGGTCTCGATTCCTCTGGGATTTCGAGACTTTCGATGTCCCGTTTCCTTCGACCTTGGGAAATCCGATTTCCCGATAACCAATATGTCGACGATCGCTCGATCTCTGCCACGTGTCTCTGCTAACGGACGGTCCAGATCGCTCCGATGTTTCGAGACTTGGAATTTCTCGATTCTCTTGCCCTCTAGAATCTCGATTTCCCGATGACTTCTATCCCGATGGATAAACCTCGTGCAACTCCTTTCCAATCCGACGGATGACGGGTATTTTTCCCAGATCTGACAGCTCAAATCTGTTCTCCTTCCCTACGCTCCTCCAGAGGCTTAACCTCTCCGTGCCTTCACCCGATCCAACGGCTGGCAGGTATCCAAGTGAGATCCGATGACTCACGGTCTCCTCCTTCTGCAGGCTCCTCCTGATCTCCTCCTGGACGTAGAAATCAATGGTCCAGATCTCTTTTCTTCGTCGATCCGATGATTGTTGTGCTCCCTTCTGAGCTTCTGACCTTTCTTCCGGAACTTGGAAGAATTTCAGTCTTTCAAAGGCCTCAACCTTTGTTTCTCTTCTCTCCTACAAACTCCACAACGTTATTCCTCCTGATCTTTTCTCCTTTCAAATCCTTAAAGGATTCCGACCTTTGCGCTCCTACAGAGTCTTCTCATGCACACAACGTGCTATCTCTTCTGAGCTTCCGCAACACTCAGACCCCCTAAGGGATTTTGTCCCTCTTCTCCCTCAGATGGAGAAATTGATGCCTTCCTAGATTTCCTTCGCTCAAGCAACCTCCTTGTTGAGTCTTTCTGGGTGTTCAACAACCCAGTGAAGATCCCTCAGTGGATTCTTCCTTCAATTAACAGAACTCAAAGAGTTCTCTTCACTTTTGTGCCTATCTACACACTTCCTTGACGCCATCCTGGCGGAGTATCTTCTCCACAGAACGTTCAACAGTTCTGTCACTTCTGTGCACCCTTTGCACCTGCTCAATGCCCTCCTGGAAGAGCTCTCAGAATCCTCAATGATCTTGGTCTTCCTTCAAATGCACCGCAACACATATGCTCAATGCCCACTTGACAAAGCTCTACAGAACTCCTTAGAGATTCTATCTTCTGAACTCACAACAGATTTCTTCTTCTGTGCACTCCTTGCACTTGCTCAATGCCCACTTGGCAGAGCCTTGCAGAACTCCTAAGAGATTCTGTCTGCAACTGTTTCTTCTCCCACACAACCTTTCCTCCTGAGGTGTTCAACAACCTCGAGGTCTTCTCCTGAGTCAATGATTTCAGCTTCTGTGTCGCAACACGTCTTTGTATGACTCTGTAGAGTTCAGAATTGCATCCTCTGTGCACTGGTATTTTGAGACCGCAGCACTTTGTCATGCCCTCCTGAAATGAAACCTCAAAGACCCCTCAAGCCTGAAAACCAACCAACTCCCGCCGAATTCCTAACATACATACATTCACAGCATATAAAAGAACACACACAGACATCCATATAACACGAAACATGTGCAGGAAAAACTGCTTCTGTTTATATTAACAATGGAAAATGCCTGTAATTACAAAGTGTTCTGAGCTCTCTCTGGCTCTCCTCTCTTACAACCACTACCAACTCAAAATGAGATATCAAAATCTCTTTTTCTTGAGGGGGATCTTAGAGCGCTTCCCTCCAAACCTACCTACCCTATTCAATTACATTGAATGGGTTGTCTAGTCCAGAATCAGATCTAGATCTCATCCATACACACATTAAATGCTTATCTTATCTACAGCCTGCACAAAGGAATGGCTTTTATGGCTCACCAGCCTAGACATTAAATTACATTCAATTCAAATTTAAATGAGGTTGTGCCTCTCTTCAGCTTGAATGCACGCGCTCGACATGGCTGGTGGTTGGCTGACGTGGAGAGATGCTCCTGCATCAGTGTCACAATACACTAACATCTTCCATACCTTGCACTCAAAGTTGGGTATCAAAGACTCCAAGTGTCACCTTATTTTTGAAGTATCGCAGTGGTCTACAAAGGTACATCCAAACAGAGACGGATTTCTTCGACATATCTGTTGAAATATTGTAAATGCGAAGAATATTCTACTTATTATTGAGTTATTATCTTATAGATCAATCCCCTTTTGTGGATTGATCGTTTCGGGATTTGTATATGACCAAATCCTCTTTTGTGGATTGTTAAAACCCTAATTAAATGATGTTAATTTAGAAGTCGGCCCCTAGGGCTAATTAAAGTGGTTTTATCCACTAGTTGGAAAAGTCATCCTTGCATGGTGAAGAGACACAACCCTAGCGATCCTCATCTATTATAAATAAGAGAGGATAGCTCCTGATTCTTACACTCACTCAAGTCACTCATCTAGTATGCAAGTTTTAAGGAAGATGCAGTTGTCGTAAGAAGAAGAGAGAGAGGCACATTTCTCAGTGTTAGATATTCTCTTGTGTTTAGTATTTTATCTTGGCATTGTATTGGAAATCTATATAAAGGAATTTTTTGTTGGGTTTTCTCCCCCATGAGGGTTTCCTAGGATAAATGTTGTGTACCTTGTGATTGTGTTTATTTCAATGATCATTCTTATGCTATTATAGTCTAGTAAATTGAAAAAAACTTAATAATATCTCTAAAATTAACATGGTATCATAACTTGATTGAATAGAGCACCTTTCACTGGGTAACCAAAAACGTCATTGTTGTCGTACAAGAAAAATATGGATTTTTGTTGGAATATAATTTCTAACTAAAAACCATCTAGGGAAGTGAACCTTATCCTAGAAAACTCATTGGCTTCTTGAGTGCACCTTTTTAGTGACCAGAGCCCCCAGAAAGTGAAACCCTAGTTTTGACTGGTACCAAGAAACCAAGAGACTAGAACCAGTACCAGAAGTACCAGTCCAAAATTGAGTAGGCTCAGTTTGAAGGGGTAAAATTTGGGTTTTCTGAAAAAATATTGCACCATCCTACTCACCTCAGCCCAACGCATCTAGTCCCTGGATCAGAATTCCAAAATTTGAAAGTTGAAAAATTAGGGTTTCCTCATAAAACCCTAAGTTGATGTTGTAGTCACAATACGAGTTGTATTTGCAATTACAGTATCAGTTGTAGTTGCACTGCCAATTCCTTTATGACTAGTTGCAACACTAGTTGCATAACCAGTTGCAATAATTTTTTTGTGAAGTGTTGGGAATGTTATTTCACTATCCTAGTGCACCCTACCCTACCAAGATACTATCAGAGGTATGTACTTACATATGGTTAAAATGTATTATTATTCTAAAAGGGTACTTGCAAGAAAAAGTATATGTTGATGTAATGACCCCTTCATTACGACTACAAGCGAAGAAGAAGTGATTTTTTTTTTTTTAGGGAAGGAAGGCGATGACGACAACCATTTACCTAACCACTGATGATGAACATAAGCATACAGTCTAGGCAATAGGAAACTATGACTCAATGCACTAGCATAGGAGAAATGGGGTGAAGCATGTGTTAAAACAAGGAGAAACGACTACCTGCCCGACACAATAGGACCATGACTACAAGCGGGAGGGTAGTCGGGTGGGTAGTCGTTTCTCCTTGTTTACACCATATACGTTACTTTAAATCTAAATATCATCACCTTCAAATCAATCGACAATTCTACAATACAGTCAAGCATTAATTTCAATCGAAATAACCTCAATTACAAATCAATTCGACAATGTTGAATTATGATTTAATCATTAACTACAATTTAATTTAGCAAGATTAATATACACTTTGGTCAATACTCCTAAAATCATTTAACCATTAATAACCATATAAAAGGGTAATTCTAAGTAATCCCCAAAATTACCATCTAACTATCAAATGATGATATATAACTACATTATCCACATCAATGTAAAATGCTACAATATCACACTTGTAATGAATTAAATTACACATGTTGTCTATCTAATATATTCGTACCAAAAATAACTAGTTGTCTATAACATTAAGAAGGGAACTATTAACTATTAACATCATTCTAGCAATTGATATCGCTGTGGAAATTAATATTAAGAAGGAAATTGTTTTCCTTTGACATTGTTGTAGCAATTAGCCTGGAAATTAACATGGTAGTTACATAGTAATTAATCTGACCAATAACATGGTTGTAGCAATTAATGTTTGGCAGTGAGAAGGCTGGGTACACTCAAATTGAAGGAGAATAAGAAGACAATACAAACTGCAGAAGGATCAACTCATGGTTATTCAACAATCAATGCAGTGAACATTCTAAATAGCAAATTTGTGTCCCTTCAACAACGAACTCAGTCAATTTTTTTTTTTGGGAAAATCCGTGGTTATTTACATCAAACTCAGTCACATTTAATAGGAAAAACGTGGGCATTTAAACAACAATATCGGTCTCATTTTAAAAGTGAAATCATAGGCATTTAAACAACAATCTCAGTCTCACTTTAAAAACAATATCATGGGCATTTAAACAACAATCTCAGTCTCATTTTAAAAGCAACATCATGGGAAGTTAAACAACAATCTCGGTCTTATTTTAAAAGAAA
The DNA here is from genome assembly GCA_000966675.3 of Picea glauca. Taxonomy (NCBI): domain Eukaryota; kingdom Viridiplantae; phylum Streptophyta; class Pinopsida; order Pinales; family Pinaceae; genus Picea; species Picea glauca. The sequence goes on from JZKD02S0211199.1 coordinate 85,738, forward strand.
AATTGTGGGCATTTAAACAACAATATCAGTCAACTTTTAAAAGAAAAAATGTGGGCATTTCAACAACAATATCTATCAACTTTTAAAAGAAAAAAAGTGGGCCTTCAATAGAAATCTCTATCAACTTTTAAAAGAAAAAATGTGGGCATTCAACGACAATCTCTGTCAACTTTTAAAAGAAAAAATGTGGGCATTTAACAAACAATCTCTGTCAACTTTTATAAGAAAAAACGTGGACATTCAACGACAATCCCTGTCAACTTTTAAAAGAAAAAACGTGGGCACTTCAATGACAATCTCCGACATGTTTTAAATGGAAAAATTGTGGTTTCCCTTTTTCATTGCCTATATGCCAAATGAAAACACATACGAAAATGACCAAAATGCCCTTCCCTTACCAGGATACCAATGCTAAAAATGAAGATGGGAAATGCTTTCGTTTTTCCATTGCCAGGATACCAATACAACATAAACATGAATAACACAAAAAAACGTTTTTCCATTTCCAGGACACCAAATATAAAATTGAAGACAGGGAAGCAAATAATTTTTCCATTGCCATAATACCAATACAACGCAGACAAGAATAACAAATAAAGACATTTTTGCATTCCAGGATACCAATAAAAAAATGCAGACATGAAATCAAATCATTTTTCCATTGCAAGAATACCAATACAACGCAGACAACAATAAGAGAAATGCAAGGATCCAATGGGAAAAGTCATTGAAATGATTGCAGAAATTATATTAGTCAAAGCGTAGATAAAAACCAACAAGGATGCAATATAATCCATATGCAGAGGTCCTTGGTATATGACGCAAGTCAAACAATCATCCAAGGACAATAACGAAGGTAGACGACTGACAAGAATGTTCTTCGCTCATCATCCACGCACAAAAACGTAGGTCGTTGAGATCCATAGGTCTATTAACGTTGAAGTGATGACCATAGATCAGGCTCCTGGCTGACTTCTCAGGAGAGGACTGATGATATACAAACCAAATGAAAAAACAACCACACTCTTCACAATCAATACACCACAGGGCAGTCAAGACATGCAGGGAATCGAAGGCCATGGGAGTTAATCAATCATCAAGCTATAGGCTATGAAAAAATTCATTCATCAACCAGAATGCTAAGACAATCAATTTACTTACCCAATTAAACATGCAGATCCAAAGCATAAATCCTACTACAATCTACCATGCAAAAATAAAGAAGGCATATCGTTGCCTGATCATCCGCTCTACATTGATGTCTCGGGTGCTCCATGCAACTCCTAATTACCGACTGACGAGACTTCACCGGTACCTCCCAGTCAATGCTAGGGGTACTATTCTTCCCCCTTAGCCCCCCGAGCCTTAAAGGGGACACACACACTAACCAAGAATCAACTAGCTCTCAACCCACCTTGCAAGGCCTAGCTACCACTCCTCCCCGAGCTGGGTATCCCAACTCCCACAAGCTAAGTCAGTCAAGTATAGATTTCTGCAGCGTAATGTTATGAAAACAGAAGAGATCCTTCCTCCTTCTCCGCCCTCCATTATATAGAGTTTTGAACTCCTTTACCTTCCCAAAATCCCATTCAAATTAATGTTTAATAAATTGATTCCTAAAAATCCTCCCCGTACAATTGTCACCCATCCCCTTCATTCCTCCATAAATTAATTTCTTTAATTAATTAATTACCCTTATTTCCCTCACCCACCTAGATTCACTCCTAGAATCCCTCCTAGGTGTCCCCAAATTCCCTTACAGGTTTTAATGACTTTCCCCATCATTAATTTGCTAGTTCAGTTTAAATTAGAAAGTTCTTAAATGGTATATACCTTATTAAGTTGGACTAACTACTTTTTTCCTAGTGTTTCCCCTTTCTTTTAAGGTTCGTTTTTCCTAGTTTCCTAATTATTTTAGATTTCCCCTTTTTACTTTTTTAATTAAACTCAAAAAGGCATGTGTAGAAACTTACCCTTCTCCCCCCTTTTTTAATGAATTGAATTTTTATTTAGCATAAAATTAAAAAAATCATTCCCCTTTTTAAGTTTTTATCCCAAAAGATTTTTATAAAACAGTTTAATTTCTTACCCCCTTCTTGTCACAAGGTTAAAAAATATTATCTTTTTTATTTATTTTATTTTTAATTATTTTATTTTTATTTTTTTATATGTTTATGTTTATTATTTTATTATTTTTTTTTATAAAAAGGTAAAATTTTACCACCAACAAAGATTAGACCTAGACCTTAATTTTCCTGTTGGGCAACAATTTATTAGGGAAATTGTTTTAAAAATTTGTTATCACGTTATTCGTCCTAAGGCCATATAGGTTCATTCATTTATTATTAACAACACGACGTGCACTTCAGGACACACTAGGTGCTCCAAGGGTGCCACTAGCCTCATCTGTTTCCCTTGCGCGACATGCTCTTCAGGACACACTACATGCTCTGAGGGTGCCACTCACCTCTTTCCATTTTTCTTGCACAACGTGCCCTTCAGGATGCACCACATGCTCCAAGGGTGCCACTCGCCTCTTGACTAACTTGGTAGACATCAAAAACCCCTGGAGTCAATACTCCACCAGGTGAACTTGTAGGAGACTAGGGGCCTCTAAGTAATAATGTCCCCGCCTTATTGCGTGCCCCTTATAATCATTGTGAGTGAATTTCGTAGTCTACCCTCACGACATCATGGGTCCTCTCAAGCTAGTTAAACGTTAACCTACAGTTTGAGCCATGGAGGGAGTGCTAGTAGGTTGTGGAAGGGCTACTCTCCACACCTCTCCCTCAACATATATGGTAGTCTTGCATGACCCCTCTACTCCACATGTGAGTCTAGTCATCAAGCTATTGTCATCCTACATCATCAATGAATCATGTTAGAAATATATCCATAATCATATCGTGTAATCAGATGCACTAATATCACATATAAAACAATCAAACCCCAATAGTTCACTCCCCGACTCGATCCGGAGTCCAAGGGGTTCCATTGATGCCTCTGCACCCTCGAGGTCCGAAATCCTGCACACTCAGTAAAACTGAGTCAATAGCACCTGTCTATGAAAATGCATAAAAACAACATGACATCAACCCATAATGCCTCATAATCAAAATCAATGTTTTAATAGAATAATAATTCGGATCACTTGCGAGCAAGTGTCCTCAAAGAATAAGTTCGCTCAGTGTGCAAGAGCGGGATGTTACATTTGACAATCATAGATCTAGAAGGCCCTCAGATCCAACCCATTCAGAGGAATAATGCACCCGAGGTTTGATAATTTTGATATGCATGTATTTGTTATGACATTATTTTGACATCTAGGTTGTATTTTGAAGTTATGTCCATCATACTAACCATTGGTCAAAAATTAAATTCAAGGTATTAGATTGACTAAATTTGAGATTATAGAGCTTATTCTCTAACTTAAATTTATGTCAATATAGCATATTGTCTTAGTAAAGAGGACGGGTTGAGGAAAGAACTTGTCATCTTGAGTGAAGGAGATTGGGACGAAAAAAAAAAACACTCATTCTTGAGGAAAAGACTCTAGATTCCAGGTTTGATTAATTAATTTGGTAAGATTCAAAGTTTCACATGACAAGTTTAATAACTATCTCATTACAAGTAAACACTATAGTTGAGGTAAAAATCTTTGAAAATTATTATACTTGGTAGCATGTGACCATATTGAGATAAATGATTATTTTAATCATTTACTAGATAAAACTAACATCTCCTCTAGGAGAAACTTCTTTTTTTTAGTTCCAGGTTACCATGGAGGAATGTTTGATCAAAACACTATAAGAGTGTTTCTCTCATCTCATATTGTATTTCTTACTTTTAACCCTTGTTTCAGGAAGGTCACAAGTAATAGATCTAAAGGAGCTATTGTGACGATTGTTCCTGCTATTATATTATCATTGTTATCAAGAATATTATTCTTATTTGTTGTTTCTCCCTTGTTGATATTGTTCTGAGAAGGTCACAGGTGATAACCCTAAGGAATATATAGTGAGAATTAAAGAAGGCAACATATTATATGAAACATGAAGCAAACTATCCAAGTTGTATACATGATCGTATACATTCATGTACCAAAGAATATGAAGAAGAAACTACTTTTGAGATACAAAGTATCTCATATGGAGATAGATTGTAAAGAGAAGAAGGATCCAAAGATGATTGAACATTAGAACAAGAACTCACAGTAGAAATTTTCAAAGGATAATGAAGCCACCTTTAAAAGAAGAAAAAATTGTTTGAAGTATGACTCAGGTTTTCATATTAATACTTGGTATTCAACACCAAGTATATCTTCTAGAGACTATGAAGCCTTTGTAAACTCAGAAGAAATCAAGAATAGAGTGAGTCTGATCTCAGAGAGGATCAGATGGGAAAAGGAGACATCTTAAAGGACTCACTGACAAATTCCAAGAGTTGAGAAGACTAGATTGTAGGTTCATAGAACTCTAGGGGACATGAAATGTCCTAGAAATATTCCCTTGTTTCAGTGACAGAGAAGGAATCCAGTTAGAAGGAATGGGATATGGATTTTTCTATGAGACTAGAAGGGAAGTCAGTGTTGAATTCCAAGATTGGTATAACATATCAATCATGTTTCATATAAAATATGTACAAATATGATTTGCATCTAGAGGATTCTCCCAACAAAAGGGAGAAGAAAATGATGAGACATTTACTCTAGTAATCGAAGAAATAGTTCCATTATTTGTGAATACAACTAGAACAACAATGATTCATATATAGTATGAGATCCATAGGGATAAATCCCCATATTTAATATTGAGTAGAAGTTGATGTAGTACATTAGTTGGTTCATGAAGATATGACTACAATAGAAGATAGAGTTACCTCCACGAAAGAAGAAGAGCTACTTTTAGTATTAGTTATTGAGCCACTCTCAGTTTCAGATGAAGTTTTTTTCATGATGAAGTAGAGGATTTAATCTCATATTTTCAGTCATATTGATAATGGAGTAGCCACTCTCAGCTTCAGAGAAACTGCAGGTGCAGTGTCCTAGTTCCATAGGAATAGTTGCAGTGAGAGTAAAGGACATACTATCAGGTAGTGAGACAGATAGTGCTTTGCAGAAAGCACATAGAGCTAGCACATTATTGTGCATATTAAGTTGGATTTGAAGTGTACCAGGATGGAACATTGTAATATAAGAATTGGGTTTGAAGTTGAATATAGAAAAACTCATGTATGCAGGTTGAAGAAGTCTTTATATGGGTTGAAGCAAGCTCCTAGAGCTTGATATGGAAGAATTGACAGTTTCCTGATGAGCTTGGGCTTTAGCAAGAGTAAAGATGATTCTAACCTTTAATTCAAGGTTATGAATGATGAGAAAACAATGTTGCTACTATATGTATATAATGTATTCTTGACAAATAAAATCTCATCACATATTTCAAGAAGGAGCTCACTACATAATTTGAGATGAAAGACCTAGGCCTGATGCACTATTTCTTAGGTCTTGAAGATTGTCAAAGCCTATAGAATATCTTCCTTAACTAAGGGAAGTATGCAGTTGAAATATTGAAGAGGTTTGATATGTTGGAATATAAATCCATGAACATTCCCATGGAAACAATGTTGAATCTCCCGGTGGACCCTTCATCAGAATTGGTTGATGCTACTTTGTACAGATAGATCATTGGATCGTTGATGTATCTGATGAATACCAAACTCGATGTATGATTTTCTATGAACAACTTCATTCAATATTTGGTAGAGCCTAGATGTGTTCACCTTACAGTTGCAAAGGATGTGATGAGATACCTTAAGGGTATGTTGGACTTTGGTCTCTGTTATACTAGAGATCGTGACTTTGGAATTATTGGTTATATTGATTCATATTGGGATGGAAGTGTTTATGATGTAAAGAGAACTTCAGGATTTTATTTCATTCTGGGGTCATCCATGAATTCATGGAAGAGAAGGAAGCAATCTAGTATTTCTCTCAGCATGGTAGAAGTAGAGTACATTGCAACATGTTCCACCAGATGTGAAGCCATATGGAATTGGAAGTTGTTGACAGGTCTATTTGATCTGGAGATGGATGCAACCGTAATTCTATGTGATAACCATAGTTGTATAAAGATGACATAAAACCATGTGTTCCATGATAATTCAAATCAATAGAAATGTGATATCACTACATTTGTGATATGGTGTAGAGGGGAGCTATAAAGATCCAATATGTTGGAACAAATGAGAAGGTTGTAGATGTGTTGACCAATCCTCTATCTTGTGTAAAGTTTGAGTACTTTTGAGACAGTCTTGGTATAGTCCGAAAGGACCTCCCTTGAAAGGGGGAGTGATGTTGATGATACTATGGTATCCTGACTAATAATTGGTAGCTTAGTTAGGATTTAATATCCTAAGGGACTGATCATCCCTGGATAGATCTCGAAGGTCTATTAAGGATGGTCTGTCAGAGTACTTGTGCATGTATATGCGAATTTTGGTCAGTAGTGGTAGCTCTGTTAGTATTTTATAATCCTAGTGAATATTTATGACTCTTGGGTAGATCCCGAAGGTTCAGTAATGATGGTCTTTCAGAGTACCATGTGGTAGCTCCATTAGGATTCTTATATCCTAGGGAATCTTATGATTCCTGGGAAGATCCCGAAGTTCTGGTAAGGACGGTCTGTCAGAGTACCAATAAATGTTGTTATTGCCCATACCTCATTATGTTTCTATATGATGATGATGTTGTTACCTCATCCTCATGCAGATGATGTTGCTCTAGCATCATCTTGTTGATGATGTTGTTGCTAAAGCCTTGTATTGTTGATGATGTTGTTGGCCCAACCTCATGTTGTTGATGATGTTTTTATCTCAATGCTGTGTTGATGATGTTGTTATATCAACCTCATGTTGATGATGTTTTTATCTCAACCTTGTGTTGATGATGTTGTTATCTCAACTTCATGTTGATGATGTTGTTGACTCAACTTCATGCTGATGATATTGTGGAATTAGCTTCATGTTGATGATGTTGTTGTATCAGCCTCATGTTCATAATGTTGTTGTATCAACTTCATGCTGATGATGTTGTTGAATCATATTTGTGTTGATGATGTTGTTGTATCAGCCTCGTGATGATAATGTTGTCGTATCAACCTCATGTTGATGATTTTGTTTCAACCTTATGTTGTTGTTGAAGATGGTATACCAACCTTAGGTTGGTAATGTTTTTGATGTTGTTGTTATACTAATTGATGTTGATATTTCAGCTTCATTCTATTGATGATGATGCTACTCCATCTCCATGGTGTGAGAGATGATGATGATATTACTCTAGCTCCATGATGTGAGAGATAATGATGATGTTACTCCATCTCCATGTTGTGAGAAATAATGTTCATGATACTCCAAATCCTTGTTGTGAGAGATGATGATGATGATACTCCGGCTCCATGATGTGAGAAATTATCATGATGATAATGTAGCTCCTTGTTGTGAGAGATGATGATGATGCTACTCCAACTCAATGTTGTGATCGATGATCATGATGTTACTTCAACTCCATGCTATGAAAAAATGATGTTATTGATGATGAGAAAAAGTTCCAATGAGTTCCAATGATTTATAGATGTGTCAGTCAGTGTTCTAGATGTTTTTTATGTTGTTTCCCTCTCTCTTTCTTGATGATGTTGTATAATACCCTTCTTGTTAAGGGGGAGTGTTGAAATATTGTAACTAGGGAGAATATTCTACTTATTATTGAGTTATTATCTTACAGATCAATCCCCTTTTCTAGATTGATCATGTCAGGCTTTGTATATGACCAAATCCCCTTTTGTGACTGGTCACCTTAATTAAATGATGCTAATTGAGAAGTCAACCCTTAGGGATAATTAATGTGGTTTTAGCCACTAGTTGGAGAAGTCGACCATGCTTGGTGAAGAGACACAAACCTAGCACTCCTCAACTAATATAAATAAGACATGATAGCTCCTCATTCTTACACTCACTCAAGTCACTCATCTAGTGCACAAGTTTGAAGGAAGATGCAATTTTTGGAAGAAGAAGAGAGAGACACACATTGCTCAGTGTTGGATATTCTCTTGTGTTTGGTCTTTTATCTTAGCATTGTATTGGCAATATATATTAAGGAATTTGTGTTGGGTTTTATCCCCTATAAGGGTTTCCCAGGATAAATGATGTGTACCGTCTAATTGTGTTTGTTTTAGTGACTCTTCTTATGCTATTATATTTTAGTAAATTGAAAAGAACTTAATAGTAGATCTAAAATTAACAATATCCTCATTGGGTGTTGCTTATTGATATGAAGTCAAAATTGAGTATAAATTTTAAAGAAGCAGAGTAAGCGGGGGTTCAGGTTGAAAATACGCCACAATATAATCATGGCAAAGGGAACCCTAACTCATAGAAAGAAGGATAGAGAAAGGAAGTATAACCTCAAGGGATCCATTACAAGACATAGGAAAATAAGGGTAACACAAATTCTAAGAAAGACACCAGAAAGTGGTGTGATTTCCACAACAGCCCTTGGCACAACACAGATGAATTTCACTCGAAATAGTCATTGGTGGTTGAGATCAAAGAAAAATAATCAAAACCTGACTTGGACTATGATTCAAAGAACAATAAAGGGAAATAGATCATCAATGTCAAACCGATTTATACCATCACAACCACAACAATACAACCAGAAGAACCAGAGGATATTCAGGAGGGGGAGTGCCTCTTCCACTCACATATGTGGGTAAAGGGGACCTCACTACATTTCATTGTTGACAGCGGGAGTCATAAGAACCTGATCTCAACCAAGGTTTTCAATAGATTGTAGCTTCCAATGATACCACACCCCCAACCATACACCATCAGATGTTTGATTCAGGGACGAGACATCTATGTCAGCCAATAGTTTCTCTTGTCTTATGGCATCAATCCCTTCAAGGATGAGGTAGTGTGTGATGTTTCGCCACTTGAAGTCTGTGATGTTCTTTTAGGACAACAATATATGTGGACACGTCATGATATCTATGAGTCTTGGCCCCATAGTGTCATTGTTACTCTAGGAGGCCATATCTATAGGGTACTAGAGGTAGCTCATACTACTTCAACATCATTGATCTAGGAAAAAAAATGCCATAAAGTAATCTAGGCCAAAAAGGTTTCCCTCTTCATGATCCAGTTAGATGGGGAACAAGAGGTCACTATGACCACTATACCCTCATCCCAAGATGTTTCTATCCAGCATAAGAAAGTCAATGAGATTGTAGAGGAGCATGAAGATTCTTCCACATGTTCAGCATAACTATATTGGCCATGACCCGTTCCAGGTGTGCTTGGGGTTACAACCACTAGAGACTGTTAGCGCTCTGTAATTTTCCTAAGGCTGCGGAGGCAATCACAGAGGTAACCTAGAACCACTTGGAGTCTTGGATCTAGCCCTCCAAGACTCAGAAAGGGATCTCTCTTTTAGATTTAACTTGGTTTGTAAGGGACGAATTTTAGGCTAGCTATGAAAGTAATGAAAATATGGAGTTTTTGGTTTTTAAATGGTAAGTTTGGGACAGGAAGGAGGGCCATTGGGAAAATGGGGTCTGCACATGAATATGCGTTTCATTCTCACATCTAGACAAAGTTCTTACACAGGGAAAGGTAGCAGAGATGTTGGATCGAAATAAGTTTTGATGGTGTTGATTTGAGGAAGAACTAGGGGAGGAAAAAAGCCAATCAAAGGAGCATCTAAGAATTCCTAAACTGGGCTTTCAGAAGAAAACATAAAGATTATCACAAGATTAGATGCAGAGTATTTGTTAATAAATTATGCTCTGTTACTATCTTATGACAATAAGAATTGACAACAAGTGAAAAGATGACAGGAAAATACTCAACAGAGAAAGAACGCCACCAACACATCCACACAAGAATCCTGTAAAAAGCATGTCCTTTACTGATCAGTCTTTTAATGATTATAGAGAAAAAAATTCTGGCCAAGCACAACCCACAGTCCAGCAAATTAAAACACCCCTCATAGGTCCATCCCAAAAGAAAAACACTTTACTGCTCAAACCAAAAAACCCCACCGGTCGAACCCTCTTTGCTTCTTTTACATATGCATAAATACCAAAAATTCCCTCAGCCTTCCAAAGATTCAAGCTTTAACTCTGCTTTCTAAAAATAGAAAAGCAGTTACAATCCTCTTGACACATGTCACATATGGTTTCCTAAAACAAACCTAACAGTAAATTAAAGGAAAAAACTAAATTTAGAAACTGTTGGTTGGTCGTCTCAAATTTGCTGAGAGGTTGTGATGCCTATCCCTGGAATATTGGAAATAATGGCCACTTATCCCTTTGACTACTGGTCCTGTGCCTGGGAAAAAGAGATACTTTGCCACCTCCCTCTAACTGTTCCCTCAGATTCTGGAGATGATATTTTTCTTGTTGGCTTTCCTCCTGTAATTTCTCAACTGTAATTTGAATGCCCTACTAGAAAATGCCATTTGTGCTCTGCTAATATCCAAAACAATGAACAGATTTGCCACCTGATGATGATTTGCACCTAGAAAGATGGATAATTAATTGATATGAGGATCTAGATATGATCTTCAATTATTGAATTACTGCCACATGCCCTTGACTGCCAGCTGCATTTGAAGCGATGCTTCAAAACAATGATGCTCTGCCACCTCTATCTAACTGCTCCACATGGATCGTGCACTGTTCTTTGGCCAATCATGCATCATTGAGAAATAGAGGCCGCAAGGGGCTAGCACCCTTCAATCATAGAGATAATAAATCCAGTAGCAGGCTGGAAATATAAGCCTCAGCTCCAATGATCCCGGGAAACTGTGATTAAACCACTACATGGAAAGTTATCTTCAGGATGTAAACAAGATTCACTGAAACAAAGTACAAACCTGTCCCAACTATGGAAAGTAAATTAAATTTTTGTCAGTGAATAGTCCATAACATCCACAAGAAACTCAGAATCTTCCTTTATGAAGCACATTGGAGGCTTGATTCTGAAAACATTTCCATACATTCCCCCTTTTTCCAACCAACACTCCCAGACTTTCATCCTCTCAAACGCAAGTGAAGTCTCTCATGTGGCTGGTCTTTTTGAAGTTCAATCAGTTACAAGCTCAACCCCAACCATTAGACCTCTTCTCCTTACATCTCCAATGATTTCATATTTGTGTTGAAGTTCTTTTAAACTGTTGATTAGATGAGCACCCACAACAACAAAATATTCTTGTCGTTCTTCTTTGTCTAAAACTTTAGGCACTGCATGGACACCAGTAGTGCAGACTGGATTTCCACCAAAAGTAACACAGTGAGATCGTTGTGTTAACACTTGGGTAATTTCTAGAGTTGTTAAAACAACACCAAGAGGAAGGCCATTCCCAATGTCAGCACATGCATCAACAACTGCAATAGCATACGGCTTGCAGACACTCATATGAACAACCACATGACAGTCTACCATACAAACACTATGACTAATTGCTACAGTGTCTTTCACATTGAAAGCACTCTCATCATATGCCACTGGCAACCCAATCTTCAACTCCCTCTCTTCAACTGCCTCAGAGGACTCAACCTTGCAGGCACTTTAATAACCTGTTAAAATGTCATTAACAATGCAGACACTCCCATTAATAGTTACAGGGGCCTCAACCTTAGAGACACTGTCATGAACTTCTATAATACCATCAACTTTGTCATCAATCTGAGTATTTAAAACAGAGAAGCCAACCTTGCAGACATTCAAATCAACTCTCACAAGGGGGTCAACTGCAGAAACACTCTCGTCAATAGCCATGGGTTCTTCAACCATGCCGATGCTTTCATCTTTTGATCTAGGTGGAGAATCACCAGAAGGTCCTCCTCGTTAATAATGTTGCCATCCAGATTGTTTCGAGAAGTTAATAAGATGCATTTTGGCTTCTCTTTATTCACAGTTTCAATAATACCAGAAAACATCCAAACTGAAATAAGATAGTCTTGGAACCTTTATCACAGTTGCCCCATTCACACCAGCATCGAACTCATACATAGTAAATGTGGGTGGGAAATCAATGATCTTGTCACCAGGATCAAGCACACATCTCATGATGAGATCAATAAGTTGATCTGCTCCACATCCTACAAGTAAATAAGATGCATCGAGACCCGAATCCTCAGCAAGTGCTTCTCATAAGCGTCGAATCTCTGGATCAAGATATATATACGGAAACTCCATATTCCCCAACACTTCCATAACCTCCGATGACTATTAGTCTAGTACACCTCCTTGATAAGCAAGCTTCAACAGAACTATTTTCTCCCAAACTAGTTGACTCTCAACACAGAATGGGGCTTTAAGAATTGATATCGCGACTCTAGTGAAGCTTTAGATTAAGCATACAGATCCTTGTTTGATTCCCATAAATGCCCCTTAGGACCAATGCTATCATTTCCCTCATTGGAACCATTCTTGATGATGATAAGAGGCTATGTTTCACCATCCTTGACCTGAGACAGTTGTGCAGGCAGCTTACTTTGTTTTGATTGACTGTCAACTGCACAAAAATAAGGATACAAGCCCATCAATTCAATGGCATGCTCATGTGTAAGCCTGGAAACCATTGACACCTACCCCAGAAATTCAGAAGTGGACTCTTGTTGGCTGATGACATCCAATTTCTTTATTGCTGCAGCCTGGACATTACTTAAAGTTGCATAATAAACCCTTCCATATGATCCTTCTCCAATCAAAGATTTGGGCCCGAAATTATCTGTTTAAAGATCGCAAACACCCACAGGCTGGGAAACCAATGATGAAACCCTTTATGTTTGCTAATGACACCTGTGTGACGCATTGTTTGTTTTGGACATTTAGCAGTTCGCTCTCCCTTTACTCTACATCTTCCTCTAGTGCCCACAAATTCACCTCGACAGCTGCCAAACTCCTTGGCGATGGATGGAACAAGAAACTACCTCCAATTTTGTGTTCAAACAGGAGATTTCCAGATGTCCTATGAGGAATCATGGTAGAAAAAAGGCCTGCGCTTTTATTTTATTTTTTGGCTTCTGAGGGAAATATCCCACATTCACGAGGAGAAGGGATTTAAAAGCATTTGTATATGTGAATGTTTGCATCATATAATCGATGATATGAGCCCAAGGCTATGCTTTGGAGTTAGGCGTTGGCGCTGGTTTGTGTGTTTGTTGTTGGTTTATGAAATGGTACTTATCCTCGGTGTTGAGTATTCGGAGGTTGGCCCTAGGCCAATATAATTTTTTGGAAAAAAAATTGTCGAAATATTTATATTTTGATAAACAAGACAAAAACTCTACATAAAGGCCGAGGGGCCAATTTTGGCTAAAATGACCAAATTTTGGCAAACAAACCAAATTTGTATTTTCCCACAAGAATTAAATTTCGTCATTTCAAACCAATTCACAATTTTTTTTTTTTGCTAAAAATGCACCATAACTCGCTTTGAAGCTCACGTACAGGAACTCATTTTATGCTTGGTAAGTGTCGATCGATTTCTGTTGCCTTCGCCATGCGTCATGAGTAAACATATAATGCCAGAAATAGATAGATAGAGTCAGAAAAATGATTCCCTTATTATATAGGGTTCCAACATAGGCTCCACCTGGGGAAGATAGCTCCGAAGGAGCTGTCTAGAACCGCTGAACTCTGAATTTCACAGACCAGCTAATCATTGGGCTGCCCCCAAACTGTAAACTAAAAATAAAAACATGAAGAGACGAAAAAGAAAATATGCTCATCCTGTTGAGATTATTGGCACATTCCTACCTACCCTACTTTGCTAGCAGTTATTGCTTCAATCAGGTAATGAAAAAGTGCCAATGAAGCCAACCCAGTAGTTGATCCCATGATTGGGTTTCCTCATCGTGCTTCATGAAAATCAAGGCTGAAATATGTACTGGCAACTGGTGACATATTTGGTTGTTATAGAGAAAACATGTCTGAAAACTCAAGCTAACATAAACCTCCATGTAATCTGCTATAGGATCAATTAAAGCATGACGCATGATATTCATTCCTAGATCTTCTATGACTAGTAGATCAGTTGCATCCTCAAAATCAAACCATGCATCTACAACTTCAGCCTTATACTTGAAAACATAATCATCATCAATCTGCAAATCAACAGGTAGTACGATTTCCTCTTGCTTTGGAGAAGGAAGATTCTCCAAGAATTCTTTGAGATATAGGAAATTATATGACTGAATTTGAGAATCCAAATGTTCAATATCATTTTCGAACTTTTCAACAACTAGCTCAAGAAAACAAATTTTACTTTCAAGAGGAAATTTGCTCAATTCCAAAATACGAAACACCATTGTTAAAAAGTCTTCGTCAATGTGAAATTCTGCTAACTTACCCCTAAATTATTCTATGGCTTCACAAGATATAGGATTTACCACATACCCTGTCATCTTGGAGCATCATCAAGGCTTTGAAATCTGGATTCTTCAACAGTGAAGTTGCTTGTGAACTTTGATGCTCGGGATCTTGAACAATGGAGTCGCCAGGTGCATGGTACAACCTTCCTGTGTTTGGCTTCTGTTCACCATCAAAAGTCAAATATGAGCTTGAAGTGCACCTCTGGAGAAGGTCCCCAGTGGAGTCGCCAAAAATGTTAACACTCTGTAATTTCCCTAAGGATGCGGAGGCAATCACAGAGGTAACCTCGAACAACTTGGAGTCTTGGATCTAGCCCTCCAAGACTAAGAGAGGGATCTCTCTTTTAGATTTAACTTGGTTTGTAAGGGATGGATTTTAGGTTAGCTATGAAAGTAATAAAAATATGGAGTTTTTGATTTTTAAATGGTTAGTTTGGGACAGTAAGGAGGGCCATTGGGTAAATGGGGTCTGTGCTTGAATATGTGTTTCATTCTCAGATCTGGACAAATTTCTTACACAGGGAAAGGTAGCAGAAATGTTGGATCAAAATAAGTTTTGATGGTGTTGATTTGAGGAAGAACTAGGGGAGGAAAAAATCCAATCAAAGGAGAAGCTAAGAATTCCTAAACTGGGCTTTCAGAAGAAAACATAAATATTATCACAAGATCAGATGCAGAGTATTTGCTAATAAATTATGCTCTGTTACTATCTTCTGACAATAATAATTGACAACAAGTGAAAAGATAACAGGAAAATACTCAACAGAGAAAGAACACCACCAACACATCCGCACAGGAATCCTGTAAAAAGCATGTCCTTTACTGATCAGTCTTTTAATGATTACAGAGAAAAGTTTTCTGGCCAAGCACAATCCACAGTCCATCAAAATAAAACACCCCTCATAGGTCCATCCCAAAAGAAAAATACTTTACTGCTCAAACCAAAAAAACCCACCAGTCGAACCCTCTTTGCTTCTTTTACATATGCATAAATACCAAAAATTCCCTCAGCCTTCCAAATATTCAAGCTTTAACTCTTCTTTCTAAAAATAGAAAAGCAGTTACAATCCTCTTGACACATGTCATAGATGGTTTCCTAAAACAAACCCAACAGTAAGATAAAGGAAAAAACTAAATTTACAAATTGTTGGTTGGTCGTCTCAAATTTGCTGAGAGGTTGTGATGCATATCCCTCAAATCTTGGAAATAATGGCCACTTGTCCCTTCGACTACTGGTCCTGTGCCTAGGAAAAAGAGATACTCTTCCACCTCCCTCTAACTGTTGCCTCGGATTCTAGAGATGATATTCTTCTTGTTGGCTTTCCTCTTGTAATTCCTCAACTATAATTTGAATGCCCTGCTGGAAAATTCCACTTGTGCTCTGCTAATATCCAAAACATTGAACATATTCACCACCTGATGATGATCTTCACCTAGAAACCTGGATAATTGGTTGATATGAGGATCTAGATATGATCTTCAGTTATTGAATTACTGCCACATGCCCTTGACTACCAGCTGAATTTGAAACGATGCTTCAAAACAATGATGCTTTTCCACCTCTATCTAACTGCTCCACATGGATCGCGCACTCTTCTTTGGCCAATCATGCATCGTTGAGAAATAGAGGCCGCAAGGGACTAGCACCCTTCAATCATAGAGATAATAAATCCAGTAACAGGATGGAAATATAAGCCTCAGCTCCAACGATCTCGGGAAACTATGATTAAACCACTACATGGAAAGCTATCTTCAGGATGTAAACGAGATTCACTGAAACAAAGTACAAACCTATCCCAACTGTAGAAAGTAAATTAAAGTTTTGTGAGTGAATAGTCCATAACATCCACAATAAACTCAAAATCTTCCTTCGTGAAGCACATTGGAGGCTTGATTCTGAAAACATTTCCATACATTCCCCCTTTTCCAACCAACACTCCCAGACTTTCATCCTCTCAAACGCAAGTGAAGTCTCTCCTCTAGTTGGTGTTTTTGAAGTTCGATCAGTTACAAGCTCAACCCCAACCATTAGACTTCTTCCCCTTACATATCCAATGATTTTATACTTTTCTTGAAGTTCTTTTAAACGGTTGATTAGATGAGCACCCACAACAACACAATATTCTTGTCGTTCTTCTTTGTCTAAAACTTTAGGCATTGCATGGCCACCAGCAGTGCAGACTGGATTTCCACTAAAAGTAACACAGTGAGATCGTTGTGTTAACACTTGGGTAATTTATGGATTTGTTACAACAACACCAAGAGGAAGGCCATTCCCAATGTCAGTACATGCATCAACAACTGCAATAGCATCCATCTTGCAAACACTCAAATCAACAGCCACATGACAGTCTACCATACAAACACTCTGTCTAATTTCTACAGTGTCTTTCACATTGCAAGTGCTCTCATCATCTGCCACTGGAAACCCAATCTTCAACTCCCTCTCTTCAACTGCCTCAGAGGACTCAACCTTGCAGTCACTTTAATAACCTGTTAAAATGTCATTAACAATGCAGACACTCCCATTAACAGTTACAAGGACCTCAACCTTAGAGACACTCTCATGAACTGCTACAATACCATCAACTTTGTCATCAATCTGAGTATTTAAAATAGAGAAGCCAACCTTGCAGACATTCAAATCAACTCTCACAGGGGGTCAACTGCAGAAACACTCTCGTCAATAGCCATGGGTTCTTCAACCATGTTGATGCTTTCATCTTTTGATCTAGGTGGAGAATTGCCAAAAGGTCCTCCTCATTAATAATGTTGCCATCTGGATTGTTTGGAGAAGTTAAGAAGATGCATTTTGGCTTCTCTTTCTTCACTGTTTCAATAATACCAGAAAAAATCCAAACTAAAATAAGATAGTCTTAGAACCTTTATCACAGTTTCCCCATTCACACCAGCATCGAACTCATACATAGTAAATGTGGGTGGGAAATCAATGATCTTGCGCCCATCGCATGATGAGATCAATAAGTTCATCTACTCCACATCCTGCAAGTAAATAGGATACATCAAGAACTGAATCCTCAATGAGTGTTTCTCGTAAGCGACGACCCTTTGGATCGGGATATATATACGAAAACTCCATATTCCCCAACGCTTCCATAACCTCCGATGACTATTAGTCCAGTACACCTCCTTGATAAGAAAGCTTCAACATAATTGTTTTCTCCCAAACTAGTTGACTCTCAACACAGAATGGGGCTTTAAGAATTGATATCGCGACTCTAGTGAAGCTTTATATTAAGCATGCAGATCCTTTTTGATGCCCATAAATGCCCCTTAGGACCAACGCTATCCTTTCCCTCATTGTAACCATTCTCGATGATGATAAGAAGCTTTGTTTCACCATCCTTGACCTGAGACAGTTATGCAGGCGACTTACTTTGTTTTGATTGTCTTTCAACTGCACAAAAATAAGGATACAAGCCCATCAATTCAACGACATGCTCATGTTTAAGCCTGGAAACCATTGACACCTACCCTAGAAATTCAGAATTGGACTCTTGTTGGTTGCTGACATCCAATTTCTTTATTGCTGTAGCCTGGCCATTACTTAAAGTTGCATAATAAACCCTTCCATATGATCCTTCTCCAATCAAATATTTGGGCCCAAAATTATCTGTTTAAAGCTCGTAAACACCCACAGGCTGGGAAACCAATGATGAAACCCTTTATGTTTGCTAATGACACCTATGTGATGCATTGTTTGTTTTGGAAATTTAGCAGTTTTCTCTCCCTTTACTCTACATATTGCTCTGGCGCCCACGAATTCGCCTCGACAGCTGCCAAACTCCTTGGCGATGGATGGAACAAGAAACTGCCTCCAATTTTGTGTTCAAACAGGAGATTGTCGGATGTCCTATGAGGAATCATGGTAGAAAACATGCCTGCACTTTTATTTTATTTTTTGGCTTCTGAGGGCAATATCCCACATTCACGAGGAGAAGGGATTTAAAATCATTTGTATATGTGAATGTTTGCATCATATACTCAATGATATGAGCCCAAGGCTATGCTTTGGAGTTAGGCGTTGGCGTTGGCTTGTGTGTTTGTTGTTGGTTTATGAAATGGTAATGATCCTCGGTGTTGAGTATTCGGAGGTTGGCCCTAGGCCAATATAATTATTTGGAAAAACAATTGTCAAAATATTTATATTTTGATAAACAAGACAAAAACTCTGCATAAAGGCTAAGGGGCCAATTTTGGATAAAAAGACCAAATTTTGGCGAACAAACCAAATTTGTATTTGCCCACAAGAATTAAATTTCGCCATTTCAAACCAATTCACAATTATTTTTTTTTGCTAAAAATGCACCGGAACTCGCTTTGTAGCTCGCGCGCAGGAACTCATTTTATGCTTGGTCAGTGTCGAGCGATTTTTTTCGCCTTTGCCATGCGTCATGAGCGAACATATAATGCCTGAAATAGATAGATAGAGTCAGAAAACTGATTCCCCTATTATATAGGGTTCCAACATATCCCATTAATATAGATATTCTTTTTTGATATTCAATGATAGAGTCCTCCCACACTCGACCCTAGGAATACCATACATCCATATCTATTGAATGGATCCAACACCTCCAACATGTTCATGACATCCTTCCATGGGAAAATTACAAGAAGGGAATCTACTTCAACAAGGCAAGAGACTCACCAAGGTTTAGATTCAATAGAATTTTCCCCATCTCCTTAGCTAACTTGACACAATGGGGAAAATTTCTTCATAAGGGGGGAGGAATGATCCAAGTGGATCTCGTTGACCAACCAAATTTTTCACTAAATCAACATTATGATCCTATGGTTTTGATAAACCATGATATCCACCCTTTTGATGGGGAATGGAATGTAATACCATATTCATTTGTTAATTACAAACATCATGTAATGATTTCCTAGTGGTCTTATGTACATGCCTAAAACATAGCGTTAATGCACTGGATCCCATTATAACTCTACAATTTAGTGCACTCAGGCTAGAGTAGTACTAGTATGGGTGACTGCCCGGAAAGTCCTACTATTTTATATGCGTATGGATTTTTATAAACTTATATTAATTTATCCCACATGCATCATGAGAATTTTTCTCCTCTCACTCTCTCATATATAATTGAGGTGAAGAAGGCCCTTTAAGAATGAAATGGAGAGTTATTTAAATATTGTTACAAATGAAGCGTAGCCAACATCTCCTTATTTTCATAGATAAGTGTTATAGCAAGATTTTCCTTAGAATTGCTATATTACACAGAGGGCCTTTTTCCATTTTCCTATGCAGACTTATCAACCTCCTCTTGATAAATCGAGAGCCAAAAATATATATTTTTCCACATATACATTCCCTAACTGCTTTGCAAGATGCGTATACGCTTGCTGCTCCACTACAACTCGCGTATATCGGAATTTGTGGTAGAAAATACAAAATGAAGTCAGGTTTCCATGTCATGAAAAAGATCTCTGATTTTTGGCCTTCCATATACTGGAAACGTTCTGAATCGACCCTTCAGTTGCATTCTAGAGTCTATAAGAGCACAATTTCGAGCTATGGAAAAAGAGAGAGAAAGCATTCAACTTTGAGAGAAACGTTACTCTGGAGAAATTACTTCATATTGAGTCTGCATCCCTTTGTCCCTCAAGTCTGAACACAATGTTCATCCCCCAAGATCTTTCCTTATTGTTGAGAGGACCTCATTACTTCTTTTTCATGAGCTTGCCTTTGGTGGAGGATTGAAGTGGTGGAAACCCAATTGGAAGGAACTTCGTTTCTTGGTTTCGAACCATGCTGACATGGAAGTCTGTAATGTTGATACTTCTGTTGATCAATTATTAATAGAAATACTCCTTTCCCATCTGATCGATATCTTACAAATATATGATTATTATCCATGGGAATGTTTGTAATGTTTATTAATGAATTGTTATATCTGATGTGCTAACTCATTTTATATATTGTCACTATATACTTGCATTGCTTGTTTGTTGAGAACTTCTTGCAGGTGTAAAGCTTTGGTTCAAAGTTCTCAATGGTGGAACGACATCAAACGATTGGACTGAGGTAGGATTCTTCCTCATATAGCACATTAGTTTATATAACACATGTTGGAATTGAGTTGATTTCTGCAGTCATACCTATCTGTTGTGGTTTACCCTTGGCCATAGAGAGTTTTTCCCTTGTAACAGAAATGGTGACTCCACTAGGGAGAGATCTTCGTTCGAAGGGTTGAAGTACATTTTTCTTATTACCTTGCTCTTTTTCCTTTTTGTTTCTTGTCATATCACTACTGGACAGATTTTGTTCACTCTGGTTCTAAGTTTTCATCCTTTTTCCCTTGCCTGGCCTTGTTTTAAAGCATACATGCCCTTTTTTCCTTGACAGTCGCATATACATGCTTGTTGTCTCACTAAAAGAGGTGTATATACACCATTTCCTCTTGAACAGTCGTGTATACCACTTCCCCTTGCTTGATTGCTTGGTTTAGTGACTACTGGGTAGATTTTGAGGATCATTGAGCCTTCTTAGGTCTTTGTGGTGCCTGTTGAGATTATCTGGGACAATAGGAAACCTGTTTGGAGTTGAATTTTTGGGCAGCGTATTTATCTTTGTTTTCCATTTTTTATTTGTCCTTGGTAGTTGGGTTGTCTTCTTAGTTTCTTGGTATTCTACTTGAGTGATTTCTTTTATACACAGTAGAAGTTATATATCAAGTCGCTTATCAGTCCATGCGTTTTCTTTTTAATACATTGAAAATACAAAAGAAATAGGTAGTTTGCATTGGTTGGTATTTTTTTCTTGGAACCTTTATCATTAACTTAGCACATTTAGCAAAAGATTGCATTTTAATTCTGAGTTGCAGAGTTAGATTTGAAGATTTCACTGTTTTTATTTAGCATATCACTCACTGAAAAGTTAAAGTTAGGCTTTTCATTATATCTATTTTTATTTTCATGCAGAGTAATAACACCATGAGTTTCATTTCCATACCTTTTTGACTAATCATGGCCAATAAAATGTATTCTTTAAACTAAAATTCATGAGTAACTATTTTATTGTTTAGGGTGCACAAACTAGCCTAGGATCTAGTGTCTTGGAATAGGATTTTTTGAGTAAACTTCTCCAAGGAAATTAAATCAACGTATGTGTCTGAGACAGGGAGTTGAGAAATCTATTGTATAATTGGTAATATCAGGAGGCTCCACTCACACCAGAGTTAAGCACGAGGTCGTGTGAAGTTTTTTGAAGGGATAACCCATGGATACTCACCTAGCAACAAAGATATTTCTATGTATTTATTCGTATTTGGGGATGTTGCTAGTATCCATACCTCTATGAGAGGTGGTACTTTCAAGGTTTCAGGATTTTCTACCTTGCCCATATGGTAATCCAGAATTATGATTGTTCACCTGTGCATCAATTATAGAGTGGTTGATTAGTTTCTTGACTTAGGTTTCTCATAGGTTACTTGCAGAGGTTATTCTTCTTGTATCCTGAGTCAGATAGGGGTCGGACAACACACAACATTTATGGAGGATTACCTATCTGGGGGCATCTGACCAACTGGTTTTTAAGTCTATGAGGGCCCTTATAACTAATTATGTTACCTCCAAACTTTAGCAGGGAGTCTCAGGTCCCTCTTGGACGAGGCATACCTTCTTTAGCGAGGGAGGCCAGTCAGCCAATTTAGCCCATTCGCATGCATATTGGTTGTTTGACTTTTTGGTATGCTCTTTGATTACTAGTTGTCCCTAGGACTCCAGTTTTTGTTTTCATTATCATGAATAGAAGAGTTCCTTTTACTCCTCCATTCACTGCTACCCCCCCCATGATGCCTCCTCATTTCATGGGGGAAGACCCTTCTATTTTTTACAATGGTATGCACGATTACAATGGTCAATCCGCACCTTGGGTCTCTAGTAATTTTTTTGTTCATATGCCTTCCCACGTGCAACCCCCTCCCTGGTATACATATATGAATCCTAGCATTGGACCCCAGCGCACCATTGCTCCCATACCCACTTCTTCGTTTGATATGAGTCGTGTTCCCATGGGAGGTTGGAACCTCCCACCTTATGGATCCAATCCTAGCTATTCTCTTTTAGGATCCAGTGCTCAGATGGGTTCTTATTACACTCCGCCCATGTATCTTTCATATTCCATGTCGGTCCCTTTAAACACTTTTTCTGCACCAGGTCCTCAAGTACCCCCAGGTCTTCTGTGTGGGGAGAATCAACTTTAAAATTCAGGCTACCCTCCTTATGGGACACCCTCACAAGGGGGAAGCATATATCCTCACTCAAATAATTCTTATCCTACCTCAGTCTCTTTACAGACCTCACTGATGATGCCCGTCCAGACCTCTTCATACCACCTTGGCATAAACCACCATGTTTCTGGGCCAGGACAGGGAGTATACCAGGATCCTTTCTGGCCTGCAATATTTCAGAATCAATCTTTTCTAGGACCTTAGAATCAAACATCACAATCTATCACTAGCCCAACCACTGTAAGCCACACCAGTGCACCATCGCCCACCTCTGCTAGTCATGTCGGAGATGAGTCGACACTTTCTAAAAATCATGTCGACAACTCGCTTCCAACTTCTGTCAATTATGTTGGGGGCACCATCCTTTTCACTCTAGATCTTAGCCGTGTCACATATTTGACTCCTATTCCTCATACAGGATATGAATCTCTTTCCTCGGCCAGTCCCATCGAGAAACCTAAATGTCTCTGACATAAACCTAAATTCTTTTGCAGGACTTGTGAAGGAATCCATCTTACTCTCTTGTGCCCAGTGACTGTCGGGATACCAGAGGTGTGGGGCCCATCCAAAAGCCCTTTGGACTCTGAGACACCCATGGTTCTTCCTCACACCACTTTACCTTTAATGATCTTGGCGGTCTCACCGCCGAGACTTTCCTCTGACCTCACCCCCTCCATGGAGAGCGAAGTGTCTCCTGTCCCCATTACCATGCATCCTCTTCAACCTATAATTGAAGAAGTGACCACGCCAGTGAAATTTATGGTCAAAATGACTCTCCTTGAAAAGAGTTATGCACCCTCCAGTCACGTCATCAACATTCCAAGTCTTCCTCCTTCTGAACAAGAGAGATTCATTCTTCCTCTGAATACTCTCGCTCTGAGTTTTGACGAGGTCCCCTTCGACTGGGATGACCTGACGGGACATCCCATACCCCCACCTATGTTTTTTCCACTAAGAGACATTATTCAAACCATAACAAAGACTATGCACTCCGTTAGCACTTTCTCCTCCTCGACTTGGAGAGATTTGGGATTTCCCAAGATTTCATCAACTATCTGCAAGATACTGACTTTCGATAGAAGGTTGGGATGGGAACCTTGGCCTCCCCATTTATATGTTGATTAGTGTTGGCAAATTCAGTGAACAGACAGTGAATGCTTGCCATTGATGGCAACAGTGAAGATGACAGGAAAATAGAGGACAAAGTTCAGAGAGGTGAATGATTGAAAGCAGTGAATGATCGCGCACAGACGTCGAAATCCTTTAAGGATTCAAAGGAGAATAAGCTCAGTAGGAATAACGTTCTTATACGCACAGGAAGCTCAGGAGGGAGCAACCAGATCCATCGGATCGACTTGAAGAGAACAGATATGGACCATTGGTTTACACGTCTTGACAGCTATTGGATCGGGAGATGCTGCACAGAGGTTAAGAGTAGGAGTAGGTGTGCAGAAGAAGTGATCTGATCCGTCAGATTGGAAGTAGATATCCATCAGTCACCAGATATGCAGAAGGTACACGAAGGTTAAGCCTCAGGAGGAACGCAGAGAGGGAGAACAGATCTGAGTCGTAGGATCTGAGAAGAAAACCTGACAGCCGTCGGATTTGTAAGAACCATGCAGGGGTTAATCCCTACTATGCAGAGGAGAAATCCCGGACAAGTCATCGGGATATTGGAGAGAGAATCCTAGCCGTTGATCTGGGCATGACACACGTCAACATTCTGGTGAGGCATCGGGATATTGGCCATCGGGAAATTATGGATCCCGGTGACAAGTGAATCGAGACATCGAAAGTCTCGAAATCTCAGAGGAATAGGGACCGTCCATCTGCAAGGACAGGTGGAAAAGGATCGGGCGCCTTCGGAGTTTTTTTCATCGGAGAATCGGGAATCGAAGTTTCACGAGTCTCGTGTTCAATTACAATAGAAACCCCAAAATCACGATGAAAGAAATCCCGACTGAACCTAAACTATCAGATCAACATGTGATCTAGACCATCGATCCAACTCACGTCAGATAGGGACACGTGGAACAACTAGGTAATGACAGGTGTCGGGAAGATTCAAAAATTCATGCACATGTAAGTCACGAATCAGAGTGACACATGGCAATATTTAACACGTGTCAAACCATGAGTGACGTCAGCAGAGTATCAGGAATCGGGGATCGGGACTTTGAAATGTCCAATTCACTTGACAACAAAAACCCCGAAATCATGATATGCGATTTCGTGATTTGATCGCAGTCGTTAGAGCAAGAATGAGATATGGACCATTGATTTCCTGCATCAGAGCATCGGGAGTTGGACGATCGGGAATCAGCCGGGTGTATGCATTGAGGCATCACAAACCCCGTAGCCCCGAAAGGGTAAGATTGTGGTCACGGAGTCACGGTCACGTTGACTGGGAGCTAAGCTCAGGAGGGCTAGCGTATGAAAGTGTTGAAACCCAGCTTAAAAGGAAAGAATTATAAATATTATCTAACGATGCGGATAAGGTTTGAAAGTGATCGGAGGGTTTTTGTTCTTCCTCACACATTAATGCTTCAGTTATGAATCCGTTAAGAGAAACGGACTGATAATGACAAATAGGTTAGCGTTTCAGTTGCCAAGACAGATGTTCTTGTATTACCTATTGGAAGGGGAAGTGGAATCGTCAAGGAAGCGTGTATAAAATAAAATGAGCGAGACTGAATTGGGTTGGCGGTTTTGGATGGAAAAAGCATGAAACAGTAAGAAAGGTGAAAGGAGAAGAGGCTGAGCATGAAATTTCAATAGAGATACATAATGGAATGAAATGTAAAAGAGAGAAAAAGAAGAATGACAGACAGAGCAGAAGAAGAAGAACAAAATGACAGAAGAATGTGATGCAGAGCTCACCTGTTGAGGAAGAGAAGAATTGCAGAACAATTTGTTGAAGATCAGATTTACAGAATAGAGTAAAAATGGTAAGAAGTAATGTATCTGCATAAGTTGTCTGTGTATTCATTATTTAATATTCAAGGGTGGTTGGGAGGTTCTCGGGAGGACTGTTTTCCTCAGAGGTTCAAGTGGGAGCTTGAACACAGGAAGTTGTAGCTTCCATCTGGTTTTAGCCAGAAAAACAAGGGTGGCAGGGTGGTGCTATGGAGAACAAGAGTTCTCTGTTATGCAGGTTGGAGCCTATGTAACTGGAAGTTGGTGCTTCCATCCAGTTGGTGCTGGAATATTCAGGGAGTTGGTGCTTCCTTCTAGTGGGTGGTAGAGAAACCAGAGATTTGGTTCTCTCAAACAAGTTGCATCTTGTAAAACAGAGGTAGCAGCCTCACATTGAGTTGGTGCTCAATTGTAAATGATGTACAGAACTGAAAAAGACTGCCTATCATTTCGAAGAAGAA
>JZKD02S0211199.1:135689-147102 GCA_000966675.3 Picea glauca
CAAAGAGTAGTGAGTTGGTGATGATCCCAATGTTGCATGGTGACAAAACCAATGCAACATCTAAACTCAACTCAACTAGTCAAACTAAAGTGTCAACTAAAAGAGAATATTCTCCCCTAAAATATAAGAAACTGGATAATGACTAATTATGACTAATAAACAAGGAATAACCTTAGGAAACATAAATCCTAGGTGTCTGTGAAGTAACTCCAACACCCCCCCTGAACATCACTATGGTGAAAATAAAGAATGGGTCCCGGCTACGAGGTCATGTTAGGTACCCAAATACAAAAAGATACACTGAACTAAATGAGGAAAGAGGGAAAACCTCATGGGAACAAACCCCTCCCCCTCAAATTACAATGCATAAAATAAAAAATGATAAGGAACAAAAGACAGTTGCTAAGCAACCATGTCCTTCACTCCAAGAAGACCTCACAACTATGCAATTTTTTGCTCTTTGAAGATTTTGTTGAAGATGTAGATGTCTACAAGGATCTGATGAAGTATATTCATCATTGATATTTCCACACATATCCACTTTATCTTCTTGTAATGAATAATATCCAAATAAATTTTGGATGAAATTTTGAAAATCGTACGGCCATTTCTGGAAAAATGTTAAAATTTTGTTGATTTTAAAATGATCATAACTTCACTTTCCGGACTCTATTTCGGACGATTTTGTTTTTGAAATTGGATATTTTCTCGAGAGGAATTCAAATATCCAAAAAAAATTATGAAAATTTGGCATGGAAAACATCAAAATGGCGTCGGATGTGCATGGCTCTCTTTTTGTCTCCTAAGATGAATGCATGGTGCATGCAACATTGTCTGCATGTGACTCCTGAGATGCATGCCATATATATTCCACATGAATTTCAGAAAATAAATCTGAAATGGAGTAAACATCATCTTCAATTATTGTAATACTAATTTCTACAAAAATGTTTGTAGAAGACTCTTCATAATAAGAGGCTTGATCTTCTGATGGCTTCTCTTATGGCTCTATCTGTTTGACCTCCTGCATGAAATATTTACAATATTTTTTATTCCCAAATAGAACCTCCAATCTGGTCCATAATTCATTTGGAGTTAATCCTTTTGATTCTTCATATACTTGATGGAAAAGTTCAGGAGAAACAACCATCCTGATACTTCTTATGGCCATATCTTGTCTATTGAGAAAGTCATTTTTATCATCGACATAATCAGGCTCTACTTCCATTTACATGGTTATTTGGTATAAGCCTCTACTTCTGAGAATAATTAGAATCTTTGGCTTCCATTCCAAATAGTTATGAGGCGTGAGAAGCATTTCCGACGAATAATCCATCTTTTGTTGTCTTCAATCTTTTGTACCTACAAAAAATGATTTGGTGTAGATTGTTCTTAGCATTCTGTCGGCTCTAATACCATGTAAATGTTTTGAACCTGCATAGAATAGATCTAGCTAGAAAATACTACACACATTTGCAAAGAGAAATTGAGAAAGAAGAAGCAAGATAGAAAAATTGGAAGAATTCTCATTAACCGTATTCCACACTCAAAGAGTGAATAATTAACAATATATATAGGATAAATGAGTAACTAATGAGCCATAATGGTGGTATAGATTGATCTAGACACACACCAACAATTACAAGAGTAAACTTCCACCTAGTCTAGTCTCTTAGGCAATTACGGGAGTGAACTGCCACCTAGCTGAGTTAACTAGTCAACTAGTCTTCAGTTAACTGACTGAACAAAGAGTAGTGAGTTGGTGATGATCCCAATGTTGCATGGTGACAAAACCAATGAAACATCTAAACTCAACTCAACTAGTCTAACCGAAGTGTCAAATGAAAGAGAATATTCTCCAGGTGGAATATTCTCCCCTAAAATATAAGAGATTGGATAATGACTAATTATGACTAATAAACAAGGAATAACCTTAGGAAATATAAATCCTAGGTGTGTGTGAAGTAACTCCAACACATCAGTCATATATGTGTGATGTAACAATCCACCTTAGACTTCTAATTATAACGTTGGTCCTTACCCATGCATGGGTATGAAAAGAAATTTTTTTCTTGTAATTTGGAATTGAATCAATAAAATCATTGTTGGTTTTTTGTCTCATATTTGGACTTGATTTGAGATGATGTTTTAGATTTGTTTTCTTAATTATTTTTCAAATATGTTATAAATTTTAGATACAATTATTTTTCTTATTTTTCTCTTAAATAAAATACACATAAAATAGAATTAGACCCAAGCACATATTAATTAAGGGTTGAATGGAATTTTTTCAAGGCTATAAACCCATGGTGATAATTGTGCCTATCTTTCCTTAGCTCAACGTGATTAAAAATTGTTGGTAGAAGGAATTCCATTGCTTTTCATCAACATTTATTATTGTCCCTCATTCTTTTCTGATGTCATTTTCATGGTTAGAGCATGTGTAGAATTCCATATGTTTGGACGAAATCGAAAGATGCAACCCCTCCTACTGAGGCCTATCAAAGATGAGACATCTTTTTAGTAGTGAGGACTAGATTTCGTTCGTGAAATTAATACAAATTCAAGTGGGAAACATAAATGGATTTTGAAATCCACATATTATTTCACCAAGTGGGTAGAGCCCATCCACACAAGGGAAATAACTGACACAGTCATCATCAAGTTCTTTGAGGAGAATATCTTGGCCAAATTTGGGTGCCCAAGAAAGATCATCATTGATAATGTCCAACCCTTCAAATCTAACATATTGATCAAATTTTTCCAAAACTATAACATAGGGATTGGGCACTCTATTGCTTACTATCCACAAGGTAATTGTTTTTTTGAGTCCTCTAATAATAATCTCATCAATATTATCAAGAAAATGCTATCACGAAATAAAAGGGCATAGGATTCTCACTTAAAGTATGTATTTTTGGAAGATAGGTTCATCATAAAGAAGTCTATTGGAACTTCTCATTTTCAGTTGGTATATGGACCAGAAGTTATTTTTCTTATTCAACTTAGTCTTAATGTGATGAAGTTACTACAAGATGAAGAGGCATAATCAAATGAAATGCAAAAGAGAATCAAACAATTAATTGAAGTTCAAAGGGTAAGAGAACATGTGTAGATAAATTCTCGGGATCATAAAGTAAGAAGAAAATAAATATTTGACAAGTGGACCAAAGAAACTGATTTTATGAGACGAGATTTTGTTCTAAAGTGGGATTCCAGAAAAGAAGCTAAAGTAAAACATGGGAAATTTTCCAATATTTGGCTTGGACCCTTCCAAGTTGTGGCACCTCAAGATAACAACACATATGAATTGGCTCAAATAGATGGATAATTGTTTGGGGATCCTACAAATGGGAGGTTCCTCAAGAACTTCTTCCAGTATTGAATACTGTTAATTATCTTACCTTGTACATAAATAACTTGTTTTTCATTTCTTTTATTAAATTTTAATTTTACTTTATTCACCATTTGTTACATGAGCAAGTAGGTATGGTTCTAACATTATACGTTGTTGAGAATATTTTTTTCACATATCAAATTAGTTTTCAGGCATGAGGGAGGTGTATTATTTCAAAACAAACTCCATAACCCAGCAGAAGAAGGTACTTCGTCTATAGTTCTCATCAGACCAAAGGGGTATGTTGTCCCCATTGGATTCTATGTTAGTACCATATTTGAAATTTTCACTAATTTGAAGTATTACAAAGGTTATAAGGCCAAGAGTGGACAAGACCACCCCTCTTGTCTTTTGTGTCTGATTTCTTGTAAATCCACCCCTCCCATCTAGATCCTTATATCATATCCCATTAGTAAAATCTCAAGCAATAGGTTATGAAACATATTCAATGTTACTGTGTGGTGTATAGTCATGACATAGAAGTGATTTCATATTAACAAATGACCATTTCTTGTCATTTATTTATTCATTTAAATGATACGAAGAGGGCACCTCCATTTATTTGAATGTATAAGGATTTGTGACTATTTGAACTATGTTTTATTGATCTGTATGTACATGTTAGAATTGTTGAATTCCTAATTTCTTAGCACTTTATTCTTTTTCCATAAGATACAAGATTAATTCTCTATAGTTCCTTAATATATTTTTATCTTGTATTTATTCTAATTCACCACTTCACCCACTCTTAAAATGTAAATTTTCTGAAACACTCATGGACATATTCCTCTTGGAGTTAAAATATTTTAATATATCAGCTGAGATTGTTTGAGGGTCGAGATTTTTGAGAAAGAGAAAGGGAAAATGTAATAAATTTTGCATGATTTAAATTGATTTACATATGTATTTAAGACTCATTATGATCCTTATCCCCTTGGATGCCTCAACATTGTTCGAATAACAACCTGGAACATCTCGAGGGTAACAATATTCATAAATAAAATTTTGTTTCTTCTATTAACCCTAGTTTCCAACATAATCTCATAAATATTCAATTGGATAACATATTGCACATTCTTTCAAAACATATCCAAAACACACAAGTTGAGGCTTAGACTATTCAAATTTTTAAATATTTGAAGCTTTCCATGGATAAATGTGCATTGCATTCTAATTTTCATGCCATATATATGAATGATGTGGATGTTACTGTTGGATATCCTTGGATGGAACCAGTTGGTATAGTTAATGTTAATGCACAAAATAAGTTTTTCAATATTTGGTATAAGAAAAAGAAAATTACATTGCAGGATATTTCTCTTACTAAGCCAGAAGGGCCCACATGGGAACCTAATGAAGTTCTTGTAGGGAAAATAATGAAAGACTAATAGATTACATCGAAATTAGATATTTCATAAGAAAATGAATACAATCCACAGGAATGGCATAAAAAGGAAGCCAACGAGCTAAATGACTCAAGGGAATGAAAAAAAAAACTTATTATGGAACAACATGCCACCCAAATGGAAACCAATCAAGAGTTACATGGATGAATAACATAAATTCATGGAGATATCATAGTAGCATTTGGAGCAAAACATTTTGGGTAAGTTTTGGGAATCACACAGGAGCGAACCACATGATAAATCCACCAAGGAGCAACGCATGCAGAGTAAAGGAAGACATTTAGCACATTTTTAGGAGTCATCGCAAAGAGAAGAAAAAAATTAGTTAGTAGTTAAAACTTTTGGTCCATTTTGTAATGGGCTAATCATTAGTTTCAATGTATAAATATGTAATGGGTTTTGGGTAGAAAGGAATAATAATAGAGGAAGTTGTTAGAGGAGTGATTGAGGAAATTGTTGAAGTGGTCAGTGAGGGGATAAAATAAGGATGATATTGGGTGAGAGAATGATCTAAGTGTGCACTGAATGCACGAACGACTATAGAGTTTTGGGTAGAACTGATCTATCTTATGTGGGAACAATGTGTACATGTTGTAAGGATTGAATATGAATTAATAATATAAGAATCCAACCATTGTGTACATAGCCTAGTTGGTTGAACCACTTTAAATTCTTGTGTTTTGATGTGTTTGTTGTCATGATGTGTTGGTTTAATTTGTTTATTGTGCACATTTGATAGATTCGTAAGGGTTAATATGAATATGTATATGATGGTTTTGTGCACATGATTGAATGATTAAGTAAGATGAATTTTTCATACATTATTATGTTGTTGTGATTTCATGCACAAGTGTTGACTCTTGAATCTGCCATGACCTAAATGACAATGTCATGAGGATATGAATCCTTCTGCATTTTTAGAGAGGTGGTACTCCTCTTTGTCTTATGATTTTTCTTTGGAATTTCAAACCAAGAATAATATATAGGGCCATATCACATAATATAGTCCAATCCTTAATGCTCAAGAAAATTAAAGTGCTGAAAAGTAAAAATATATTTATAAAAGAGAATTCCTAAGAAGTGGACAAGGAATCTCAAACATCACACATTACAAAAAATAAAAATATCCTCACGTCCATCATAGCAGAAATAAAGATTCTAATCACATTCAAAATAAAATAAGATGGTTCGTTCGCATGAGAGAACTTTTAAAGAGTAATACTTATGGAGCTCAAAAGAAGATTGTGATAGATCAATTTAAAATACTTTATACTCAAAACTCGAGTTATAAAATACATTCAAAATTGATCCCGAAATAGTTCTCTGGGATTTCTAAAAAATAATAATGTCTATTACAGTGCATGAAATTAAAGTGTTTGTCCAATGGAATGGGATTGGGGCTCCTGCTGTAACATCCCTGGCCTATTTAGAAATTTCTTGGATAAGTTTGTCATAGTATTCATGGATGACATACTTGTTTATTCTAAGTCAAAGGAAGAGCATGAAAATCACCTAATATTGGTATTGCAAGTGTTGAGGGAACATCAATTGTATGCCAAGTTGAGTAGGTGTTCTTTTTATGAAGAGAAGATCCATTACTTGGGGCACATTATTTCATAACAAGGTATAGAAGTAGATCCAGAAAATATTGAAGCCATTAAAGAATGGATAGTTCCCAGGAATGTTTCAGAAATCAGATATTTTATGGGGTTAGTTAGTTACTACAAAGATTTATAGCAGGGTTCTCTAAGATTTCTCATCACATCACTTCTTTACAAAAGAAAGGAATTAAATTTGAATGGACATATGAGTGTGAAGAAAAGTTTAATTTGTTGAAGGAATTACTTACTAGTGCATCTATTTTAAATAGTGTTGACCCAAATGAATGTTTTGTGGTATGTATAGATGCATGCAAGGAAGGACTTGGTGGCATCCTCACTCAAATTGGACATGTCATTGGCTATGAGTCCAGAAATATTAAAGAACATGAGAGGCACTATGCCATGCATGACTGGGAACTTGTTTCCATTGTTCATGCATTGAATATATGGAGGCATTAATAATTATCCCATGGCGAAGAGATTTGAATTAAGAATAGACCATAGTAGTCTGAAGTATCTTTTTGAACAACCAACTTTGAATGCTAGGAAAATAAGATGGTTGGAATTTTTAAGTGCATACAAATTTGACATCAAGCATATCAAAGGAAAATAAAATAAATTTGTTGATGCACTTAGTAGACGAGTGCATCTCATGCATGATGCAACTATCAGTATGCATCAATCAAACCTGAAGAGAAGAATTTTAGATGATGTTGTTACATATCAGAATTAGCTACAGGTAAAGGAAAGATTGCATCAAGAGGATGTACAACATAAAATGAAAGAGTATGATATGAAGGAATATGGATTACTTATGCATAAAAATAGAATTTATGTTCCTAGTTCCAGAGAACTCAGGAATTTTGTATTAAAAGAAATGCATAATGCTCCATATGTCGGACATCTTAGTTACCATAAAACAATTACAGTAGTAAAAATCCAATTCTTATGGTCGGGAATGAAAAAGGATGTTTTTGATTACATTGCCAAATGTATGGAATGTCAGAGAGTGAAGGTTGAGCATAGGCACCCAATGGGTTTTCTACAACCATTACCAATTCCATAGAAGAAATGGGGAGTGGTAGACATTTATTTTATAATTAAATTGCCTAGGACAACAAGGAAACACGATTCAATCACAATAGTGGTTGATAAATTAACAAAGGATTCTCATTTGTTTCATTTAAAAACAACACATAAAACAACTAATATTGCAAAAATTTACATGAAAGAGATTGTTAGGTTGCATGGGATACTTAGGACAATTGTCTTACACCGAGAGATAATGTTTACTTCAAATTTATGGAGGGGGTTATTTAAAGGATTTGTTACAAATATGAGCTTTAGCACACCATACCATCCACATTCATATGGGAAGATGGAGAGAGTCAACCGAGTAATTGAAGACATGTTGAGAATGTATATGATGGATGAGCCATATAAGTGGGAAGATTACTTGCACTTGGTTGAGTTTACCTATAATAATGGGTATCGAGATTCATTAAAAATGAGCCCATTTGAAGCTTTGTATGGTAGGAAATGAAATACTATAGTAAGTTGGGACAACCCATCAAACAGAGTGGTACTTGGGTTAGAATTTCTCAAGGATATGGAAGACTAGATGGTTAGGATTAAGCAGAACTTAAAGGTAGCTCAAGATAGAAAGAAATTTTATGCAGATAAGAACTGGACATATAGAGAATTTAAAGTGGGGGAGCATGTTCTTTTAAAAGTGAACCCAAACAAGAGCTCTTTGAATTTGGGTACTTGTACAAAACTAGAAGCCAGGTTCTGTGGTCCATTTGAGATATTGGATAGAATAGGGTTGGTTGCATACATGCTTGGATTTCCTTCTTCCATGAATGTGCATAATTTGTTTCATGTCTATTTGCTAAAAAAATATGTACATTATCCAAACCATGTTATTGATTAGCATCTAATTCAGGTAGAGACAGAGGGAGAATTTTAGGTCCATCCAACACGAATATTGGACATAAAAGTCAAAATGCTTTGGAATCGAGTTATAGAGCTGGTAAAAGTCCAGTGGACCTGCTATGGCTCCGAATATGCTACCTGGTAGAATGAAGATTCCATGCGAGCGGATTACACACAACTTTTTGAATAAATTTTGAGATTTTGATTTTTGTTTTGGTATATGCATTGAGGACAGTGACAAATTAAGGGGGAGGGGATGTAACACCCTAGGTTTTGAGCCCCATATTAAATAATTGATTTTGGTAAGATATGAAAGGCCATAGTTCCTAAAC
Source organism: Picea glauca (assembly GCA_000966675.3). NCBI lineage: Eukaryota > Viridiplantae > Streptophyta > Pinopsida > Pinales > Pinaceae > Picea > Picea glauca. Next base: position 144,361 of record JZKD02S0211199.1, read on the forward strand.
AATTATTAAGAAGCTAGTGTGCCTAGGAAATGTAATGTTCTGATCATTATTAATATAAAACACATCATTGGTTGCTATACGGAAAAGGACAAGATTTATAGGGGGATATGATTCTACAAGAGAGGTGGATTGAGGGGATAAGTACCTTTTTTTTATATTTATTAACCCATTATTTTTTTAATGGAGAATAAGAGTTATATGAGTTTCTTGGGGGGGAATACCAAGTGGCTCCTTAATTCAAAAAATTACATAAACCCTCCCTTGGTCTATTTGGGGGGTTCTCAATCCCGTTCTCATTCTTGTTATTCTACTCATTCTTCTTCTCCTTATGATTCACTCATGCATTCATTCACTCAATTGCTCATTGTTCACACCTCTCATTGAGATTTCACTCCATTCATTATTTCACCCACTCATCTTCCTTATTCGTTTCTTGGCTTGGGAAAGGAAAATGAATTTTTGAAGAACAACCATGGTATTTTTGGTTGTATATATTGGTGATGTAATCTAGCCATGAATCAAGAGATGCATGTCTTATATGATTTGGTATGTTCCCAGTTTGTTAAATTATTAGCTTGATTTCTTATGTGGATTAATTATTTTATTTTCTTCAACACTTTGACTCCATCTTAATACACTTCAACAATACCAAATCATAATCAAATATAAATAACTATGTAGATGAGTAAGCATGCACATCAACAATAAATATACCCTGGGGAATCCATGTACAGGGAAAAAAACCCAACAAACGATATTCCTTTATTGCATTAATAATGTAAGATCACTTACAAATATCCACCATGAATGTTTTTCTCTTAAGGAGATTTCCAAGATGAATCTGAGCTGACAAAGACCTAAAAGACCTTGTTGAAATACACCTCTGATATGTTGCCTCTATTGTTGATATACAACACCGATCTGCTGCTTTGGTATGTTTCCTCTTTATCACTGATATGTCTGCCTCTATTGCTTCGCCCTTAACCTGCATCTCAAAAATTGTCTTGAAGAGAGGGTTCGATGTCTACTTATATAGGCTGAAGAGGGGAAGAGGAGAGGCTCGAAATACTAACTTGTTTGCATACTTTAATCATAACTCAGCTTCATACTTTGGTTCAAACTTATAACTTACTTTAGTTTGAACTTAGAACTAGACTTGAGACTAGTATACTTTAGTTCGAAAATAGAACTAGACTTAAGACTTCAGTTGCAACTAAACATTACACTTTATTTCAAAAATAGAACTAGACTTAAGACTTCAGTTACAACTCAACATTACACTTTAGTTCAAAATTAGAACTAGTCTTAAGACTTTAGTTACAACTCAACATTACACATTAGTTCAAAAATAGAACTAGACTTAAGACTTTAGTTACAACTCACCCTTGACTTGGCATGCATGTGTACTAACTTAGCATGCACATGACATGCATGCATGCAACATGCAACTAGTCATGCATGCAACATGCATGTAGTGCACGTCATGCATGTGGACATGCATGCAGTGCATGTCATGCATGCAACATGCAACTGGACATGCACACAATGCATGTCATGCATGCATGAAACATGCGACAACTTGACAACGAATTCTTTGACTTAGACATGCAACTTTGACTTCTACAACTCAACTCTTTACAAGGAAATTTGAAATTATCCTCATGGTAGATAATTTTAAATGTGCCAACGCACTAGATCAATACATTTGTATCATTTGCAATATTAGGAATATCATTTTTTTCTAGCTCATAGGAATTTTATATTCAACCTAACTTTTGCTAAATGCCTTGAATTTTTCTCATGGCTCACAAGGTTTGACTAGGCTCATAGAGGTTGTATGTTCCCCCTGACTTTTGCACTAGCCTGTTTATGCTCGTAGAGGTTGCACGTTCCCCCTGACTTTTGCACTAGACTGTCTATTCTCACAGATGTTGTGTGTTCCCCATGACTTTTTCATTAAACTCACATAACATCTTGTTCGTCCTAAATTTTGTTTTGACTAACAGAGGTTGTATGTTCCCCCTGGATTTTGTCAATACCTCACAAGACTGGTTGATTCTCTAAATATCTCTAGCTAGCCTCAGGGATTCATACACGCAGGATATTTGTGGCTTAAAGACGTCGGAATACGTCTCTACCCTGAAAAAGTAATTTAACCCACACCTTCTCCTAAGGAAAGTGCTTTGATACCACTTGTAATATATCAGATATAAAATGTATGCAAAACAGAAATAAAATGCTAGTAATAGTAGAATAACAATAATATAACCAAAATATTAACCAAAATAACACTGAAATGATATAAGAATAACAACAGAGATAGAAATTTGAATTTGAAAGCAATGTTCACTGGCCTCTTCGAGGGGGCAACCTCGAGTTGAGAAAAACTCTATTACAATAATATCCAAGCTAGGGTTCTCATACCCTCGATGCCTATTTATACTAAATGGAAGCATCTAGAGGAAGATCCTTCTACAAACGGAATCTTCTATTAGGTATTCTTACATATGCCTTATTCTTTACCGTAAATTCCACTTGGCACATCCAATTTTGATCAAACCTATGGAATTGCAGAGAAGAAAGAGAACTACATAAAATAAATTTTCATACCTAGAAGGGTTGAAACATGGGAGATACAACAGAATAAATATTTTCTAGTAGAACCACCTCAAAATCAAGGTTCAAAAGTGATACTTGGCCAACATGCCACCAAAAAAGGGAACTTCTACACCAAATAAGCCT
>JZKD02S0211199.1:154946-169913 GCA_000966675.3 Picea glauca
AAGACCTAATAGAAGCTTTCGCTTCTAGAAGGATCTTCCTCTAGATGCTTCTTTTTAGTATAAATAGGAGTCGAGGGTATGAGAAACCTAGCTTGGATATTATTGTAATAGAGCTCTGCTCAACTAGAGGTTTCCCCCTCAAAGAAGCCCGTGAACATTGCTTTCATATTCAAAGTGCTATTTTTGTTGTTATTCTTATATCATTTCAGTGTTATTGTGGTGAATGTTTTGGTTATATTGTTGTTATTCTACCATTACTAGCATTTTATTTTTGTTCTGCATACATTTTATATCTGGTATATTACACCAACTAGGTGAAATTTTTATAACCCCCATCAGAACATTCCTAATGGAATGATGCCCAACCAACCTATTATGAATCAACTCGGAGGAGGGTCTTACAATCCTGGACAGGGCCATGGTGCTTACCAGAACCCTGGATGGGTTGTAGTTCCCCAAACATAATTTTTCTAGGGAGATTGGGGCCAGATGTCACAACCCCGTCTCCCTTTTCTGGCCATGCTTAATCTGCCATACTTTTCTAAGTTGATGAATGACCTTATGTGTCATGATCCTACATGGTGACCCGTTCCCACAAGGATTCCTTTAAATATTATGAAATTCGAAGGTAAGAATGGCAAGGATCCTAGTGATCACATCACCACCTTTCACCTATGGTTCTCTTTGAATTTCCTTAATGACGATTCCATTCGGTTAAGATTATTTAAACGCACCCTCATTAGGGTTTCCAAGAAATGGTATATTGAGATACCTAGCTGGGCATACATGACCTTTAGTCAGATGGTGCTAGTCTTTCTTAATCACTTCTAATTGTTGGTTAATTATGATGTTGGCCTAGAACTTCTGTTGACCTTATGCCATGACACAAACACTCATATCTCGGATCACATACAAGAGTGGCGTACACAGAATAGGTTGATCAATACTTCCATCCCCCCCCATATTTCTTGTTATAATGGTTCCTTAAGTCCTTGCAACCTCCTATCTCAAAGTATGTTGCTACATCTGGGGTTACATCTAAGGAAGAAGCAATCTTAAAATCCAAACAATTATATTTTATATACGCTCATTCTGGGATGTTATACCAAATTCTTTAGGATCCACCAAGGTCAAACTATGACCCTAGACAAAATCAGTGACCTCATGACGAAGGCATTGTAGGCTCTGCCAATGTGAAATCCAGAGAGTCAGTGACAAGCCATTTGAAAGAGTTGTCTCTAAAAAAATCTGCAGGAGGGCCAACTTCGTCCGTGTCTTCCAATCCCACTCAGTTGATGGATGTACATTTTGTGCAATTGTTGACTGGCCCAATTGGTAACCAGCAACCAGGCGAGAATAAGAAGAAACGACATAATAATAATCGTCAGGGTGGGAAGAATAATAATAAACCAAAGGACAATGGTAATAATGAGAAGATGAATAATAATGTTGGTGAGGGCAATAAAGAAAGGCGTAAGGTGAAATTTCCCTGTAATCTTTGTACAGATGATCATCTTACTCATTTATGCCCCAAACTTGCGAAAGTTGCGAGGATCTTATCTCTACTGCCCACCATGTTGATGAATCCTTTCCCACATAACCAACACATGGCCTCGAGGTCCTCAAATGATGGAAATGTGGCCGATGGAAGTCAAAAACCACCAACACAAGACGGTGACCATTTGTGCATCAATATGGTCAATTCTCAGGTTAATGTAACCATGTAGTCTCTCGATTACAGTTCTTCACAAACTGTACCTGGTCTATAATATCCTCCTCCTCCTCTGGAGATGCCTTTGCATATCGAAAAACCAGAGCCACTGCCTCATATTATGAAAAAAGTACTTAAGCGCTCTACCCACAATCCAAATGCTAGAGTTGTCCAAGATTACTATAGTGTTGAGGACCTGGGTCAAACCCCTTGTGTGATGTGGGCTCTAGAGGTACTATAGACATGTCCTTCACAAAGGAATACCTTTCTATCTATGTTAGGATCTCTAGACCCTAGTGGCTTGAAAGTTATCAATTTTGACATCACATATGTGAAGCCTCGCTTTCCTTACCATGTGGTATTCCAAATCCATGTGGGGTACTCAAAGTATACCATCAAACATGTGGTTGTTTATGAAGGCGTTGCAACATGTGTGATGTCCTTGATTTTTTGGAAAGCTCTCGACTCTTTGACACTCTCTCAATCTTTGACCATGTTGACTACTTTTGACGGTCGTTACTTCCACCCTCATGGTGTTCTTCCTACCTTTTTGTTCCAGTTAGGTGGGAATATGGTAAAGGTGGATGTCTAGGTGGTTGATGAACTCGTCGATTATAACTTGTTACTAGGATGCAATTGGACTTATTCTATGACTATCATCGTATCAACCATCTTCCACACTCTTTGTTTTCCTCATGATGGGAATATCATGAAGGTTGACCAACTATCCTTTGTGTATGCTAGCCCCAATGCATCCAGTGGATCGTCGATCCCTGTGGTCAACAATTCTTGGCCGACAAGTGAGAATATCGGTGTTGGAATGTACTCATCCCTTTTGGGTACCTTCGAATTCATGGCACCGATTCACCATCTGTACGCCATGTCTAGTCGACCCGTTTCATCAGAGAGGTCCATTTCTTTCTGCACTTCCTATTTTAATGATCCTTGGACCCTACCTTCCTCGACTGTGTCTTGTGAAGGTCAGTCGCATGCTGGAATTTCCATGCCATTATCAGCAACAAAGATAGTGTATCAAGTTGTTCTTGACTCTTCTGTTGATCCCAATCTTATTACCTTGCCAACGAACGAGGATGATCCTATTCTTAAGCCCGTGTGGGCCTTTTCATCGTCTTGTTAACATGACTGCCTTGATGAGATTTTTCCCTTGGATGAAGCTATCATAGAAGCCATGAATGGTTCTGAAAAACCTTGGGATGATATGTATCATCACTCTTATTTTCTCCCAGAGCTTGCTAGAATTGAACAAGATGAATTTTGATCTACTTTGAGTGAGATAGTCGGTCACGTCGTAGTTCCACTTGATATGCATGAAATTTATAACAAAGGAAATATGGTGAGTATCTCTCCTACCATCATGATCGATATCTTTTTTACCCATGGCAAGATGAAAATGTACACATTGGTGCAGATTGTTTTCCAGAAGAAATCTCGATCTACACCGACCTCTTCAAGGAATTTCGAGATGTATTTGCTTGGTCATATGAAGAGATGCCAGGAATCGACCCTTGAATTGTTGAGCATGATATTATAACTTATATAGATGCTAAGCTTGTTCGAAAACATATTAGAGTTGTCAATCCCCGGAAGGCCCCTGCTATTAAGGAAGAGGTAGAGAAACTACTTAATGTTGGCTTTATCTACCTAGTTCCTTTAACTGAATGGGTATCCAATCTTGTTCCCGTGAATAAGAAGAAAGGAAACATCCATGTATGCATGGAATTTCATGACCTGAACAAATCCTGTCCTAAAGGAAAATTCTCGACACCTTTATCAATCAGATTCTCGACAAGTGTGCAGTAAGAAAAGTGTTTTCTTTCATGGACATATTTTAAGGGTATAACCAAATTCAAATTAAACCTGAGGATCAACACAAGACTACATTTATTTTTCCTTGGGGTACTTTCCAATACCAAAAGATGCATTTCATCCTTAAAAACGTCGAAGAAACCTTCCAACGTGCTATGACCTTCGCATTCCATGATCTTAATTAGCATATAGTCGAAGCTTATCTTGATAATCTTGTTTCTCACTCTCATAAGAGAGTGGATCACTCTAAGCACCGTCGACTAGTTTTTGAAAGATGTCATCATTATAGAATCTTGTTGAACTCTCATAAATGCATCTTTTACGTTAGGTATGGACATCTTTTGGGATTTTTAGTCTCCGAGACCAAGATCATGGTAGATCTGTTAAATTTTGAGGCAATACTTTGATTGCCTCCCACATGCATTATTCAACAACTTCAAGGTTTACAAGGGAAAGATAAATTTTTACGTCGGTTTATAGTAAAATATGCCAATATTACTAAGGGTTTCATGCATCTTTTGAAGAAGGACACCCCTTTTATCTGGGATGAGCAAGCCCAATAATCCTTCGATGCTTTGAAGAAAGCCTTGGTATCAATGCCTCTATTGAAGTCTCCTGACTATAGAAAGGATAAGATTCTTTATTTCATCGCGTCTGAGGAGACGATTGGTATGGTTTTGGTTTAGGAGGATGATGAGCTCCATGAGCACATCATCTACTATCTTAGTCAAAACTTAGCCAGTCTTGAGCTCAATTATTATCACGTTGAAAAGATAGCTTTGGTTGTCGTTCATGCAGTCCAACGATTACGCCATTATGTATTTCTTTGCAATACTACTATGGTTTCCGATGTCAATCCATTTCAATATGTCTTTACTAGGCATATCATAGGGGGAAAATACAATAAATGGATTTTCAATTTACAAGAATTTGATCTAGAGTTCTCTTCTATGAAATCCAAGAAATCACTAGTATTTGCAGAGTTAATATACTACTTCCCACAATTAGATGAGGATGTTATCCATGTTGATTCATTCACATATGAACACATTTTCCTTGTCTCGCCGTCTGTCCCCTGGTATGGAGACATCGTTCTCTATCTTCAAACTTTGAAGTTCACTCATCATATCTCGCGAGATGATCAACGACGTGTATGTTACCAAGACAAGAATTACATTATCGTTATTGAAACTCTATATCACCAAGGAATAAACAATATCCTACATCATTGTTTAACTCATGAAGAAGTCATGTCAGCTCTAAAGGATTGCCATAGTAGGACTTGTGTTGGTCATCTATCTGAGCTTGCGACAACCTAGAAAATTTTGTGAGCTAGTTATTTCTAGCCATATATCTTTAAATATTTCATTGAATTATTTAAGAAGTGTCACTCCTTCCAGGTGTTCTCACGAAAAATGAACTCGCATCCATATCCTCTTCACCTAGTCATTATCGTCGATCTCGTCACCAAGTGAGGGGTGGACTTCGTGGATTGCAACCCAAATTTGGTTGGGGGGGATCAACACATTATCATGTTCATATACTACTCTACTAAGTGGGCCAAGGCCATGCATATAGTTAAATCCAACGGGAAGACTGTCACCTTCTTTGTATTCAATCAAATTATCGCTAGGTTCGGTATCCTGAGTGAGATTGTCACTGATCATGGCAATCACTTTCATAACGAAATAATGGAAGAGATAACATCCAAGATGGGGTTTAAGAATTTTCAGTATTCCCCTTACTAACCCGAGGAAAATGGATAGGTAGAGGCCGTCAACAGGTCTCTCAAGACCATTTTGCAGAAAATTGTCAGCTAGAGTAAATATGAATGGCATATTATGCTATATCCCACACTCTGGGCATACTGAATCTCGGTCAAGAATGCCACTGGTTTTTGTCCTTTACATTTAGTACACAGTGTGGAGATTCGATACTACCTATGGAATGTGAAATCCCTTGTCTTATATTGCCAGTCGCGCTCCTCCCTGGCACTTCCTATCTTGAGTGAAGCCTCCTACACCTAGAGAGTCTTGACGAGCAGTGCCGAGACACATATATGGCTATCGAGGTGAATAAAAGATGTGTCAAGGTCCAATACGATAAGTTAGTATATCCTCATTTGTACGCTGAGGGTGACTTGGTCCTTTTATATGATCAAACCAAAGAACCATTGGGGGAAGGCAAGTTCAAACACATGTGGTAGGGTCCCTATATCATGCGACGTGTCTTAGAAAAATGAGCATATGAGTTAGAAGATTATAAAGGGAACATGTTGGACAAGCCTAGGAATGGGCTCTACCTAAAAATATATTATGCTTGAGACCCAAGCTTGGGCTTAACTCTTTTTATACTAATGTAATTTAGTGTATATATCTTTTCCCTTTATTTTTTGTCTTCAACTTGCTTATCGAGTTTTCCCTTGGTTGGTATATGTCAACGGAGTCTTCGGTCTACTTAAGATTCACAAACAGAGCTAGTTGTAATACATGAAACTTGGCTTACGTTTCTTGGGTGGTTTACTCACCCGAGAGTATACTGGTGTCTTCAGGTGGTGTATACCTAGGGCCATCCACGAATAATGTGGCATAATATAGCGTCATTATAGAAAATTTTGGCTATGCCATTTCACATGGTATTCTCTCTTTGGAAGTTCGCCTGGATTCCCAGCTAGTAGTATGTTAGTTGAATGGTAGTTACCGTGTGTGTGATCCTACGTTATTCCGACAATTCATACGGGTACGCCTTTTAGAGAGACAATTTTATTTTATTACTTATAATCACATACCTAAGAGTTCTAATTATGCATTCGATGCATATGCTAATTTCATTTTAGATTGGAATTTGTTACACAGCTAAAGCAAAGAAAACAATCTCATCAATGTACACATTGTAATATAAGTAAAGATGAAGAACCATGTTTTATATATATTTCAAAAATTATGGTGTTTATAGTACAAAATTGGGGCCAACACCCTCAATACACATATACAACAGATAATACAAAATCCACGACATCTACGCCTATGGCATTGTATGTGTGTCATGATAACAAATTATGGCGTTTACGAGACGTTGAAAGAGTCACACCCGATCTCTGGGCACACTAACCACCTACCGTTGCATGGCCTCTAACAAATCCTCTATCTGAACCATCAAAAAACTTTGTGTCAAACGAGACAGGTTACCCTTCACGTTTTGAAGGATTCTATCTACTTCTCCTCCTACCGCCTCATCTCCTTGGTGCCTCCGATGATGTCATGGAATATCGTCCGGCCATCATGGACCTACATATTCATCACACAAGTGTCTAGTTAGTACTTAAGCATCATCCAAAAATATTTTTGTTTTACTATACAAAAATACAAAAAAATGAAATATTTAAAAAATTTGACATACCTATGTCCCCGTAGGGAGTCCCTGGTGGAAATGGAATGTCAGGGCCACCTATGAAGTTGATCCCTTCATAGGGTTATTCATCTAGAGCAATGACATGTCATCTCCACTAGTAAAATAAATCATCGTTGTAGGGTGTGGGAACCCTACCTCCCCCATGTTGTCTCACTACCTCAGTCCACCATGCCATGTTTGGATCATGAGTTCCTCAAGTAATGATCTCAAATCTAGTTCCCAAACCTAGAACCTACTCGAATAAAAAACTACACAAGATAGATGCAAACCCGAATTTCCTCTTGTCACCCTGTTTGCATTTTGTCAACTAGCTCTTCATATTAGCCAGTAGTGAGGTTCACCAATTGTACACTATGGGTCTCAAGCACTCTATAGAATAGAACATGAGAGGCCTCAATTCTTGGTGTAACAAAGATGACCCTGTGATCTGGGTCAAAATGAGGACAACAATCTTGAGGCTTCGATTGTTTATCGCTAGGATGGTGAGTTGACTCCCGACCTTCTCGGTCCCTACTATACAATGAACATCTATGTACTCTTCTATCTTCATACCGCTCCCAGCTCCCTGGGCTTTGAGTTTCACCACCTCATCCTGACACGACAAACCATTCAAGAAGTATATATCCTCGACTACAATCCTCAATGGTTGCCCATCGAGGTTGAAGCTCTCATTTTATGGATCCCAGTAACCCAGAAGCAATTGTAGAAACCTCACTTGGTCCCTCATCACTTTGATTGCACAAAATTTGTAAACCTGCATATTTTCAAGGCCATTTGGGCCCCTAGATCACTTTCCAAAGAAACATCTACCTCCTAATGTTCCCTTTCCCTCCATTCTAGCACCATCCTCCCGTAGAAACATCAATTTTTGAGTTAGCAACCATCAAAAACCTTGTTTACAGACTTGTAGGTAGGTTGTATCATTCACAGTCATGTATAGGGTTGAGTACACACAACCTGTATTTTACACAGTCGTGTATAACCTTGTGTATACGCGACCTGATGAGTGGTAGCCCGCGTACACCGAAATACCTAATTTTCAACTTAATTAAATAAAATTTTGAAAACTAAATAAAAAATGTAATCCACTAGAAAGGAAGAGGAGGGGAAGAGGAATTAACTAGTCTAGACGGTCTTTGATTCTATCATTCAATGCTCCCGCAATCACTAGTTGAATATCAAAGGTAATTTGGTCCAATTTTCACTATTTGGTTAAAAAGTCAAAATAACATAGTAAAATTTGGTTTTTGTTACTAGTTATAGCAGTTTTTACCCACTTTATATAGCTTGGGATCGTATTTTCACCCAATGGACTAATACAATAGTGGATTGAGTTGGTTTTTGTAGTTTTCACCATGGATTCTTGTGGTTCTTAGCATTATGTTGATCGTTCGTAACTACGGACATGTATTTTCACTACCCAACATATATGATAGGTATCCATTCCATCATGCACACTTGCATTATCCTATAACTGTCACTCATATGCCTTAGGTACGAACCCATTTTTTATGACACAAAACCCCCCATCTGCTACAAGAAATGTCATTATCAAATAATAGAGACTTACCAAACATGGGTACCCTAGTTAGATCCTCTGCTCCATTTGGTTCCCATGCAAATATTTTTTCCATAGGACCGGGAGTCCCTTATAGCTAATACATGAATTTATGTTGAGCCAAATTTATCATTCATACACATGATGACCTATTCCTAGAGGACTCCCAACTGAGTTTTATTTAAGCTCTTTTTCAACTCATTTTCAAAAAGTGAAAAGATTGTTGAGTGAACTTGTCTCTTTCACACTCGTAAATTGGATTTGAAAGGATGTCTATTTGGTACAAGTTTATCCCCTTTTCACACCAATTAGACTAATATTATGAAAAAGGATATTTTTTGCAGTTAAGTTGTGATTGCATCTCATGCCCTTACTTGTAGTATTGAGCCTATATTCAATTATCGCTTTGCGTTATAGACTATTTGCCTCAACAGTTTTGCATCCTCAACCAAGAAGAGCCTCATTTATGTCCTTCACAATTTGACACCCTATACTCAGGAGGGAACATTCCCCCGAGTTTCCATCTCCCGCATGCACCTCCTTGCATTGAGCATAGGTATCTTCCACTCCTGGAACTAGCTGTTCTTACTTGCGACACTCATTTCCTCCTATGTATCATAGCATTCATTTGACTATGGAAAAAAAAAATACGGGTGGGAAGGGAGTTTTATCTTATACTTTCAGTAGTCATGTCACCTTTTAACATAGAACAAAGTTATTGAGTCTTCTTCTCATCATAATTTTGGGTTTAGCATGGCCTTAGGAAGCTGAGCTCGTCACATAGATTTTTCTCCCCCGATTGGTTACTCTTCCAGTCCCTATGGAGAGTTTTATTTATGCCTCTTGCATCTCATGGTTTCATCATTGATTCTATGCTGCCAGAGTCTTCCATATGTCTCATTCTCTTGTTAAAATGATTTCCATCAACCTATGTCAAACATTCCTCAAAACTCTTAACTTTGCATGTCGTCCATACCCTCAGTTTGTCTCAGAATTTCATGATGTTGTAGTCCTATTACGCACCCTGGTCCTACTTTCATCATTGGTAGGTAACCTTGAACCCAACAGTTGACATTTCATCATTGGTTGTTGACTCAGTGGTTTCCCTTTTGTTTGACAGAAAGACATCTATTCAAACATTGGGATTCATGCAATGTATTGGACTCCATTAGCCTTATTGGTGGTTTCCTCTCCTTTGTCAGTAGTTTTCCTCATTGGTTGTCATTCAGAGGGTCTTTTTCATGTACCGCTTGCACTTCACACACACAACATATGCAGAGGGTCATTGTTTCATGAATATGTTCTTCGTATTATTTCCATCAAATCATGAAGCTCATGCTTTGTACCTCATGTTGAATGATGAGAGATGCCTTAATGATCTCCTTTCAGTGGGTCTCCTCCCATCGAATTCAACTCATATATTCTGGAAATGAGACCTAGATTCCTATGAGTACCTTGAGGTGTGCAGTCATTAGTGGTAGTTTCTCTCGCCATCGACAATTGGGAATACATCAATGTCTCTTGATCGATGGATTCTTCAAGTGTTCGACCCTGATTCATTTATTCACACTTGTAAGAATGTACATGGTTCCTTGATACCTACTTTCATCATCGGTAGGTTGTCTCTCGTTTGTTAACGGTATACCTCAATGACCAGTAATCAAACAAATTTTCATTGTGTTCGACCTCAACTCCTTTATTCACATGATGTATACTTTCACCTTTGGCGGATTGTGTAGAAGACTTGAATACACCAGTATGTGGCCGCATCTTTCTTGAGTTGTTGTTTCCTTTTCATTGGACCAATACCTATGCGACTTCAATGATCATGGGAGATTAGATTGTACTTCATTGTATACAAATATCTTCATATTGATTTTGCTATTGGTTCTACTGGGCCTTGTTCGTGACTATGACATCCTTTGGCATGTAACCGCATTTTTATTTTCCTATTCAAGGCCACATACAATTGTTTGGTATATTTTCACATGGATCTGCAGTGTAATTCAAATTGGCAACCATGTATGAAAAGTCAATAAAGATTGTAATGAGCAACCGATTCTTCCAGTTGATTCCCCATCACTCCACTTTTGGGCTTTTATAATGTATGTCATCCATCATAGATACTCCTCTGACCTCACACATTAGGGGGCATATATTATAACAAGATTTCCCTCACCCCATGAAATCTTACACACAAGGCCTTTTCCCATTTCCCCATGCAAACTTTTAATCTCTTTTTGCAAATCCCAGAGCTAAAAATACATTTTTCCACATATATCCACCTTGCCTACTATACAACATGCATATATGTAGGTTGCACCCCTAAATGCTGCGTACATTAGGAAATGTGCCCAAAATTGGAAACATTCTGACTTGGTCCTTTAGTTCCACTTGAAGGCTATAAATGGGCCAATTCCGAGCTATGGAAAAGAGGAGAAAGAATTCAAACTTGAGAGAAAATTTTCTTTGGAGGAATTATTCACTTTACATTGAGTCTACATCCCTTTATCCTTTAAGTCTGAACACAGTGTTCAACCCCCCGAGCTCTTCCCTTATTGATTGAGAACTTCATTGTATCTCTTCTATGAGATTTCCTTTGGTGGAGGATCGAAGTGGTGGAGGCCCAGCTGGAAAGAACTTAGTCTCTCGGTTTTGAACTGTGTTGACACGGAAGTTTGTAACTTATTAATTTCTATTGATTACATCTTAATATAAATACTCTTTTCTCGTCCAATTGATATCTTGAAAATATTTGAATTATTATTCCATGGGCGTATTTGTTATGAATGTTAATGGATTGTGCTATTTGAATGTGATAAAATCATATATTATCACCATATGCTTTATTTTCTTGGTTTTTGAGGACTAGTTGCAGGTATATTTCTTTGGGTCAAGTGCTCAACGATGGAATTCATCGAACATCTGGACGAGGTAGGCCTTTTATCTTGTGTTTCTAGCATATTTTTTTATATAGCATACTTGATAATAGAGTTGATTTCTATAGTCATTTTCGTCTATTTTGGTTTTCCCCTATCCATAGAGATATTTTCCTCGTAACAACAGGGTGGTGGAGAACAAAAGAAAAGTAGTGCCAACACAAGTTGAGCGAGAGAGATAACCCCTGGGATGACATGACCCTTGTACTCACCCAACCTTTTCAATTAAACCTTGGTGCCACCATTATCCTAACTCGAGGGAGTTGTCCTCCCAATCTCTACAAGAAGTAATGGTCGCCCTTCATTCAAGACTGAGGTTAAGGGCGATGGCCTACCATATTTATGTCTTGAGTCCTGGGCAGGTTGAGTAGCCTCCCATTGTTATGTGGCACCCCATCCGGGACTATAACAACCAAGTATTGTTGGATCATTAGGCCTCTTTTCTTCATGGATTTTATTCAATATTTTATTGAATCTCAAATTGAAATCTATTATCCTCTCATTTTTATTTATAAAGATTTGGGTGAATTTGGTAAGAAGATTATGATAAGTGATTGGAGGAGAAAACATGTTTAATAAAATTTCTTCAATATCATCAAATGAGATAATTGATATTGTGGGTAATGATGTGTACCATTAATAAGCTTGGTCTGACAAAGTTTGAAGAAACAACCTTACCATTACATCATCATGTTCGATAACATGGAAATCACAAACATCCAAAAACAAATCAACATGTCGTTTAGCGTCAATTGTTGCATCTCTGGAAAATGTATTCACAGTAGTTTTAGGAAGAATGGGGATCTCATGTTGTTCTCCTCTAAGGTCAAGAGGGGATTCCCTTACCCTTCTTAGGTTTATGTACCTTTGTTCTCGTCTTTCATCACATTGCCCTTCTTCTTGTATTTCTTCTCTTATTTCTTCATGTCTCCCTTCTTCTCGTATTTATTCATGTCTTTCTTCTCTTTGGTTTTCTCTATCAGCCATGTTTGAAGGTTTCTCTTTTTCTTCAACAGGATTATTTTTAGCTTTTGAGAGGCACAACTACTTGCTCCTGCTTCTGGAAATTGGTCCTCCATACTCATCCTACTTCAATTTCTTCCTTTCTCTTTTGCTCTTCAAGCTTGTATTTCATTTCTCTGGTCTTTTCTTTCATCTCTTCTTTGTCTTCTTAGAATTTCTCTCTCTTCTTATTGAACTAGTGTTTCCCAATACCTTTATAGTTCTTCTCTAGTTCTAGTTGTTGTTATTTCAATATTGTATAACTGGTGTATAATACTTCATTGGTTATTCAATCCGATTTCTAACTGGGGCTAGCTATGTTGAGGAAAAGTAATATGAGTTTATGGTCTAAAACCAAATTTACATATTCAAGTTTTTTCCCCAGTGGAGTCACAAAAAATGTTGATTATCACTTCCATAAAATTAAAACATAGTCCCCCTCTTTGAAAGGGAAACTAATTAAATTTTGAAAATAAAAGTTTATTTAAAAATAAAAAAATAAAAAAGAAAAAGGACCCATTTGAAATATTCGAATATTAATGATGTAAATTTATTAATGAGTTCTTAATGAAGAATTCATTAAAGGGAATACTTCAAGAAGAAAAGTGTACTGGAAATTCAGGAAAGAAAAAACCCTAGATACCCAAGTAGTTAGAGTATCTAATTTTTAAAGAGAATAAGTGCTTCATCAAGGGTTTTATAATCAGAATTAACAAAGGGGAAGGGAAGAATATCAGAGGAATAAGAAGGTATGACCATGAATATACAACCAAGCTTCTGATTAGCAAAGAGAGATCTCCATCTTCTCCACTCTTTCTCTTCTTCTACACCATTTCTCATAGTTCTATGCTTGAATCTCTTAATTGGGAACATGATTGTGTTATTGAGTGTTTCTTGTATTCTTCAAAAGGATTTTCCTTTATGATCATGGAGTGTTTACATCCATATACATGACTGTCAAACATTTTGTAATGAAGAACTTTTTTCATATATAGCAAAAGAAAAGAAATATATAGCATATGCGAGGAGGCAGGACACTGCCAAGTATGTTGGGAAAGGATTCATGAGCTCTCTTGTTGTTATGAACACTGGAGATTGAGTGTGAGGCAAGAGGAGTTGCTGAAACATAATCACCTTGTTGTTATGTGCACTCTTGAGTAAGTGTGAGGCAAGAGGATAACTGTTGGAATTGAAGGACATAGTTGAGGAGGAGTTTCCAAGTTCTCCCTCATGGATTCATGGTCAGGCTAGGGGGTGAATTGGGCAAGTGATTTTGTCTACCTTGTTCTACGGTTGGGAGGAACGTGGTTTTTCCCTTTGTCTTCCAGTGGATTGGATTCAGATATGTTGATCTACCACTCTCTATTATGGATTGCTATGTTTTTATTTCGATGTCATATTAAATCCGAATTGGAATGATGTCCACTCTCTGTCTGAATATTTATTTTTTTCTGATGCATTGTATTGATTAAATTGGAACTGTAACATTTTCCATTTTTGTTTGTTGTGGGGAATATACGTGAAGGGAATCTGTAATTGTATTTCTATAAGTAATTATGGAAAGGAGGAGATTAATGATAATGAGGCAAATCCTCTCTGTAGATACATCCCCAGGAAACCAAACTCAGATCCCTCGGAACATCTTTTATAATGACCAATCTCTGATGGAATGAAATTCTTAATCATGTATTTACATAGATGCACAGATACAATATTTTTGACGTTTAATGAATTGATTAAAAGAGGCTCTAAGTAAATATTATAAGAATTTACTTTATACATAAAATTTTATCCTTTGTACCCTTTTGTGCGTGGGAAATTCCTAAGACCTTAGGCTTTCAGAATTCTGTGAGGAAAACTCAATCCAACTTTCTTTTCACCTTTTGGGGGTTCATGTATATTGATGTATGGATTTTGAACTCGCAAAGTTTTGAATCTTGAAACCCCAAAGCCTCTCTTTTCACATTTCAAAAGTTGTTTACATAAGAGGTTTGGGGCATTTGAACTCACGAAGTTTCGAACCCCAAAACCCTGAAATGTGGGACCCACCTTCTCCTTTTTGCATCTTTTCGGAAGTTTGTTTATGATGGATGTTTGGAGTTTGAAACCCTAAAGCTTTCACTTTTCAGAATTCGGGAGTTGTAGTGTGTAGTTGTTTGGTGGTTACAAACCCCAAAACCCCGAATCCCGAAATCCCAAAGTGTTGGTCCCACATCCTTTCACTTTTAGGAATTCAAGAGTTGTAGTGTGTTGTTGTTTGGTAGTTGAAAACCCTGAAACCCCAAATCCTGGAATCCTGAAGTGTTTTCCTACATCCTTTCACCTTTTCGGAATTCAGGAGTGGTTGTGTGTTGTGGTTAGGATTTTGAAAACTGTTAAGAACCAAACATCAATATAGCATAGCAAAACCTCAGGAAAAGTACTCAACGCCTTTAAAAAGAGATAATTTCAGATAATAAGCCTCTTCGAGGGGGAAACCTCCTTTTACCCCACTTAAATGTTCAAGTACAAGATGATTC
>JZKD02S0211199.1:174512-194621 GCA_000966675.3 Picea glauca
ATCTAATATGCCCCAATTAAGGGTTAATGAGCAAGCCGACATAAATAAAATAACATTACTAATCTAATATGCCCCAATTAAGGGTTAATGAGCCAATATTAGGGCTTTAACAAAAACCTCAAAACCCTGAACCCCAAAATCCTGAAATATTAGTTCCTTTCTTTCTGCAATACAAGAATTTTTGTATGTTGAGTATGAAAACTGTTAAACCCCGAACCCCCGAAATCCCGAAATGCGGGTCTCACCTTTTCTTTTTTCTCATTTCGGAAAATTGTTTATGTTGATGTTTGGACACCGGAACTCACGAAGTCTCGAACCCTGAAATCCCAAAATGTGGGTCTCACCTTTTCCTTTTTTCCATTTCGGAGAATTGCTTATGTCGATGTTTGGACACCGTAACTCATGAAGTTCCAAACCCCGAAATCCTGAAGTGCAGGACCCACCTTCCCTTTTTCGCATTTAGGAGGTTTGTATATGTTGTTGTTTGGACACTTGCACTCGTGAAATCCTAAACTCCAAATTATTGAAATACTGATCACCTTTAGCAAATTTGGGAGTTGTTGTGTGTTGATGATTTAATTGTGTATTCACGAAATCCCGAACCCCAAAACCCTGAAGTGCTCGACATCTTTTCGCAATTTCGGGAAATATTGTATATTGAAGTCGAGCTCTTGTACTCGTGAAACCCCAAATCCCAAAACCCCGAAATGATGGCCACAGTCGTTCCATATTTCAGATTTCAGCAAACAACAGGGTCTTTTGTTTTGTTTGACACTTATGATCCCTGAAAATCGACTATCCTCTGTTTCTTCACAAAGCTGTAGGAACATGGTAGGAATGTTTGTTATAGGTACAAATAGACAAAAAAGTAATTTATAAATTACAGGATCTTAGATAAGCATTGAAGTGAAGAGTAAACACTTTTATATCGTCGGTTAGGAGACTTTAAGTTGAATGGTGAGGACAAACGACGACAGTAAGGATTCTAAAAAAAATTTAGACTCAAGCCCTATAACAGAAAGCCTACTTGCCTAAAGTCTCAGAACTTTCATGGATAAATGTACAAAAAAAAAGTTTTTTTTTTATGGTGATTTTTAGGTACATTACATATGGTGTCAGAGAAAAAGTTACAACATTGGGCCTGAACAGGGCCACATTAATTACTTAGTATATATTCTGATTTATGAAAAAAAACAAATAAATCTTGTGGATTACAAACAGAAAGATTTTATGTTTTGTGTTGAATAATGGTAGCCCAAGAAGGTGAAGAAATCAGGGTGGAAGAGAATCCGCAACAAGGACCTCCTAAAGATCCAAGACAGAAGAGTGATGGAATCTCACCCATGAAGGTGTTGGAAATAATGAGAAACCTTATAGTTGAACTACAAGTTTTCAAGGCCGACAATGAAAAATTGAAGAAGGCACAACAGGAACAACAAGAGATAAATGAAGTCCCGCTGCGTAGTATAGTAACCAATAAAATCCCAAAAGATGATAACCTTGAGGAAGAGGTTAGCAAAAGGGCCTCCAAGAATTTTGGTGCGAAAACAGAAAAAGGAGACAGTTCGTCTGAAGGGACACCTTCAGCTGAAGACAAAACCATACCAGACAAAAAAAGAAAACAAGCAGGCAACGTTGAAGGAGAATTTAAAAAGATTAAACCAGCTACTTTTGATGGAGAGTCTAGGACAGGAGAAGAAGTTGAGGCATGGTTGTTGGACATCAAAAATTACTTCCAAATCTACAACTATTCCAACAACATGAAGGTCAGAATGGCCATCTACAATCTGAAGGGGAAGGTCAACATTTGGTGGCAGGACCTGAAATTGGCCAAGGGCCTAAAGGAGAAATAGTTGGAATGGTCTGACTTCAAGAAGTATTTTAAGAAACAATACCTTTCTGAAAGATATTATGAAAGGAAGACGAAAGAATTTTATGAATTACGACTCAGACAAATGAGGATGGATGATTTTATAAATAAATTTATGGAACTACTAAGGTTCATACCATACATCCGGGAGGATGAGGTAAAAATCCAGCAATTCTTAATCTATTTACCATAGTCCTACAACGACAGAATTGATTTTGACAACCCCAAATCCTTGAGTGAGGCATTCAGGAAGGCACGAATGTGCTATGACCAGTATAAACAATGGGTATATTTTCCCAAGACTTGGAAGGATAAGAAACAAGATGGAATGCAGCAGGGAAAGAAGGGATACCAACTAGCTCCTTATCAGAATGCAACAAAAAGTTTCCCAAGGAAGGATTTTCACTCCAATCATCTGAATATGAAAGGTAGCTAAAAATCGGTAAACCTTGGAATGAAGAAGTTTGGGGACAACTCCTGCGAGCCATTAAGATGTTGGGAGTGTGGAGAGTCTCATCTAAGGAGGATCTGTCCACGTCTAATTGCAGCAAACAACACTGTTTTCCACAATTTGCAGGAAGCCTCAATAGTGGGAGACATGGGCAGAAGTCTGAATCGGATAAATGTAGCCATAGATGGTCGACAAGATGACCACCAATCCTCGGTGGTAGAGATCGAAGGTAAAATCCATGACACTCAAATTTCTGTTTTAATTGACCTTGGAGCTACGTTAAGTTATATTACTCCCGATGTATTAGAGTCGAATAAAATTAAGAAACAAAAGCATGCAAAATATTGGCTTGTACAACTAGCAACAGGGACTAAAAGAAAGGTAGTTAACTTTATTTCTGATCTTGAGTTCATCTTAGATGGTCAAAATATAAGGACCAATCTAAACATCCTACCACTAGGATCTTATGATATGATTATCGGGATGGATTGGTTGGAACAACACAAAGCAGTACTAGACTGTTATACAAAGATACTTAGATATAAAGATAATTTTGGCACTGTTAGAATAGCCCAAGGTATACCAAAACCTGTGTCAGTCAAACACGTTTCAATGATGCAATTCAAGAAATGTATTAGAAAGGGATGTCAAGTTTATGCCATCCAAGTAACGAAACTTTTAGAAAAAGAAGATAAGCCTAAGTTAGAAGACTTTTCTATCCTACGTGAACTTAGAGACATGTTTGTTGATGAGATACCAGAATTGCCTCCTAGGAGAGAAATAGATTTCTCCATCGGCTTACTACCCGGATCATCCCCTATCTCAAAAGAAACCTACCGAATGAGTCTACCCGAACTGACATAATTAAAATTACAATTACAAGAACTGTTGGATAAAGAGTATATCAAACCAAGTGTCTCGCCATGGGGAGCACCAGTCCTCCTTGTGAAAAAGAAAGATGGTACTCTAAGACTTTGTATCAATTATAGACAACTGAACAAAGTGACCATTAAGAACAAATACCCCTTACCCAGGATAAATGATTTGTTCGATCAAGTTGGTGGGGCCAAGATCTTCTCAAAATTGGATTTATGATCTGGATATCATCAAGTTAGGATAAAAGACCAGGACATAAACAAAAAAACTTTTTGAACAAGATACAAACACTACGAGTTTGTAGTCATACCTTTCAGACTCACTAATGCACCAACCACATTTATGTGCTTAATGAACAACATTTTTAGCCAGTACTTAGACAAGTTCATAGTAGTATTTATCGACAATATTCTGGTCTATTCTAAAACGGAGGAGGAACATGATGAACACTTACGAGTTTTGCAAACATTGAGGAAACACAAACTATACGCAAAATTCAACAAATGTGATTTTTATAAAAAAGAAATACAATATTTAGGACATGTCATTTCCTCGAAAGGTATTTCCATAAACCCAAAAAAGATAAAATCCATTATGGAATGGCCAGTACCTAAGGATGTGGTAGATATCTGGTCATTCATGGGAATCACCGGATATTATCGCAGATTTATAGAAGGGTGCTCCAAGATAGCCTACCCTATCATGTCACTATAAAAGAAAGGGACCAAGTTTAACTGGTCGCAAAAGTGTCAAGATAGTTTTAAGAAGCTAAAATAATTATTGACATCAATCCCCATCTTGAAGGTAGCACACCCAAATAAAGACTTCACAGTATGCGTTGATGCAAGTAAAGAGGGACTAGGTGGTGTTCTAAGTCAGGAAGGGCATGTGATTTTATGAGTCCTAGAAATTAAAGGAACACAAGAGAAATTAAATCACTCATGACTTAGAATTGGCAGCAGTAATACATGCCTTAAAAATGTGGTGACACTATATAATAGGCATAAAATTCTTACTATTGACAGATAATAGCAGAGTGAAATATCTGTTTAACCAACCAGACCTTAATGCAAGACAGGTAAGGTGGCTAGCCTTCTTGAGCGAATTCGACTTCGAGGTCAAACATATCAAGGGTAAGGAAAATAAAGTAGCAGATGCTTTAAGCTGCAAAATTCATGGGTTATTTGAGATAAACATTAGCAGGGCGGGAAGTAATCTGGAACAAAGAATAAGGACAACATGTATCAATGATGGAAATTACACTAAGAGAATGGCAGAATTTCAAAATAGTATCGCAAACTCAGATAAACCAGATATAAGTATCAACAAAAAGGGACTATTAAGATTTAAAAAAAGACTTTACATACCAGATTCAACAGAGCTAAAATTAACTATTCTAGACGAAGTGCATAAGAAACCATACTCTGGCCATCCAGGTTACCAGAAAACAATAACAACACTCAGAAAACTATTTTACTGGCCTAATATGAAGGGCGAAGCAACAGATTACTTGGCTAGGTGCCAATATTTTCAGTAGGTTAAGGTTGAACACTAGCATCCAGATGACCTATTACAGCCATTACCAGTACCAGAATGGAAATGGGAGACCATATCGTTGGAATTTATAATAGGTTTGCCTAAAACTCAGAAACATAATGATTCAATCATGGTTGTAATCGATAAACTCAGTAAGTCTGCACATTTTATTTCTGTAAAGTCTATGTTTAAATCTATTAACATTTCTGAAATATTCATGAAAGAAATTTTTAGACTGCATGGTATTCCTAAAATGGTGATTTCAGATAGAGACGTAAAATTCACATCCGCCTTTTGGAAGGAATTGTTTGCAGAGATAAATACTAATTTGAATTTCAGTATGAGTTATCATCCACAAATGGATGTACAGACCGAAAGGACAAACCAAATCATAGAGGATATGCTTCGCATGTATGCAAGAACAAAGCCAAACAAGTGGGAAGACTACCTGCACTTGGTAGAATTTTCATATAACAATGGGTACCAAACTTCAGCTAAGTTGAGCCCTTTCGAAATACTGTATGGTAGAAAGTGTACAAATCCAATTAGTTGGGATAACCTGGCTGACAGACTCATGCTTGGACCAGAGATGCTCCAAGAAATGGAGAACATGGTAAAAGGGGTACAACAAAATTTGAAAGAAGCACAGGACAGACAAAAGAGTTATGTGGATTAGAAAAGAAGACACTTGGAATTTCAAGTGGGAGACCATGTTTATTTGAAGGTCAAAGCCTTAAAAAGATCGTTGAAGTTGGGGATTTGTGCCAAGATGGCACCCAGTTTTTGTGGGCCCTTCGAGATACTAGCTTGAATTGGACCCATAGCATATCAACTTGCACTTCCAGCTAATCTAAGAATTCATAATGTATTTCATGTTTCTTTGTTGAAAAAGTATATTCATGACCCTACTCATATGATTGATTGGAACTTGGTGTAGGTGGAACTCGAGGGTGAGTTCTAGGTGGAACCCCTACGCATTCTGGACCGGAGAGAAATAACACTTCAGAACAGAGTCGTCGCTCAGGTAAAGGTGCAATGGAAGCACTTTAGTCCTGAGGAGGATACTTGGGAATTGGAGGGAGATTTGCAGAAATCTCATCCAATCCTATTCCAGGAAAGGAACGAACACTGAGGACAGTGTTTTACTGAAGGGGGAAAGGATGTGACATTCCCCAAAAATAAATATTTTTTTATTTTGTTGCTGGAAATTTATTTCTGTTTTTGGCAAATTTGAATCTGGAATTTTTTTCCCATTTATGGAAATTCCAAATTTCAAATTTAATAATTGTATTTAATTATTGTGACTGTTGGGAAGAGAACTATTTGGAACAAACTAAATATTTGACTATGATACTTGTATCACAACAGAATAATTATATTAACTGCAGGAGGACAAATGGAATAGCCATGTTAAAAAAGCAACTGACCATGACTCCAGGAGTGGGGAACAAGTTGGAACTGCCTCTGGGCTAATGATTACAAGTGGAAAATCAAATATTTGGCTACTAGAAGCCCCTAAGAGTCAGGGATTAATAAATCTATGAAAATCCCCAAAGGAGGGAAAAGACCTGGGCAAAGAAAAGAAATATATAGCATATGCGAGGAGGGAGGACGCTGCCAAGTATGCTGGGAAAGGATTCACGAGCTCTCTTGTTGTTATGAACACTGCAGATTGAGTGTGAGGAAAGAGGAGTTGCTAAAACATAATCGCCTTGTTGTTATGAGAATTGTTGAGTAAGTGTGAGACAAGAGGATAACTGTTGGAATTGAAGGACATAGCTGAGGAGGAGTTTCCAAGTTCACCCTCATGGATTCATGGTCAAGCTAGGGGGTGAATCGGGCAAGTGATTTTGGCTGACCTGTTCTATAGTTGGGAGGAACGTGGTTGTTCCCTTTGTCTTCCCGTGGATTGGATTCATATATGTCGATCTACCCCTCTCTATTACGGATGACTATGTTTTTATTTCGATGTCATATTAAATCCGAATTGGAATGATGACCACTCTCTGTCTGAATGTTTTTTTTTTTTTTTTTTGTGGGGAATATACGTGAAGTAAATATTTAACTGTATTTCTATAAGTAAGTACGGAAAGGAGGAGACTAATGACAATGAGGCAGATCCTCTCTGTAGATACATACCCAGGAAACCAAACTCAGATCCCTCGGAACATCTTTTATAATGACCAATCTCTGATGGAATGATATTCTTAATCATGTATTTACATAGATGCACAGATCCAGTACTGTTGACATTTAATGCATTGATTAAAAGAGGCTCTAAATGAATATTATAAGAATTTACCTTATACAAAAAATTTTATCCTTTGTACCCTTTTGTGCGTGGGAAATTCCTAAGACCTTAGGCTTTCGGAACTCTGTGAGGAAAACTCAGTCCAACTTTATTTTTTCCTTTAGGGGGTTCGTGTATATTGATGTATGGATTCTGAGCTCGTGAAGTTCTGAATCCCGAAACCCCAAAGCTTCCCCTTTTCACATTTCGAAAGTTGGTTACATAAGAGGTTTGGGGCATTTGAACTCATGAAGTTCCGAACCCAGAAACCTCGAAATGCAGGACCCACCTTCTCCTTTTTGCATATTTTTGGAAGTTTGTTTATGTTTGATGTTTGGCATTTGAAACCCTGAAGCTTTCACATTTCGAAATTCGGGAGTTGTAGTGTGTAGTTGTTTGGTGGTTACAAACCCTGAATCCCGAAATCCCGAAGTGTTGGTCCCACATCCTTTCACTTTTTGGAATTTGGGAGTTGTAGTGTGTTGTTCCTTGGTAGTTGCAAAACTTGAAACCTTGAATCCAAAAATCCTTAAGTGTTGTCCTACATCCTTTCACCTTTTCGGAATTCAGGAGTGGTTGTGTGTTGTGGTTGGGCTTTTGAAAATCCCGAAACCTCGAACCCCGAAATCCCAAAATATTAGTTCCTTTCTTTTCGCAATACGGGAATTGTTGTATGTTGAGTATGAAAATCATGAAACCCCGAACCCTCGAAATCCCAAAATGCGGGTCTCACCTTTTCATTTTTCGCATTTCGGAAATTTTTTTATGTCGATGTTTGGACACCGGAACTCACGAAGTCCCGAACCCCGAAATATCGAAATGTGGGTCTCACCTTTTCCTTTTTTGCATTTTAGAGAATTGTTTATGTCAATGTTTGGAAACTATAACTCGTGAAGTTTCGAACCCCGAAATCCCAAAGTGCGGGACCCACCTTCCCTTTTTCACATTTCAGAGGTTTGTATATGTTGTTGTTTGGACACTTGCACTCACGAAATCCCAAACTTTGAATTTCTGAAATACTGATCGCCTTTCAAAAATTCGGGATTTTTTGTGTGTTGATGATTGACTTGTGTATTCATGAAATCCCGAACCCTGAAACCCCAAAGTGCTCGACATCTTTTTGCAATTTCAGGAAATATTGTATATTGATCTCCGGCTCTTGTACTCGCGAAACCCCGAATCTCAAAACTGCGAAATGCTGGCCACAGTCATTCCATATTTTGGATTTCGGCAAACAACAGGGTCCTTTGTTTTGTTCATCACTTGTGATCCTTGAAAACCGACTGTCCTCTATTTCTTCACAAAGTTGTAGGAACATGGTAGGAATGTTTGTTATAGGTACAACCAGACAGAAAAGTAATTTATAAATTACAGGATCTTAGATACACATTGAAGTGAAGAGTAAACACTTTTATATCGTCGGTTAGGAGACTTTAAGTTGAATGATGAGGATAGCCAATGACAGTAAGGATTCTAACAAACTTTTAGACTCAAGCCCTATAACATAAATCTTACTTGCTTGAAGTCTCAGAACTTTCATGGATAAATGTACAATTTTTTTTTATTTTTTATTTTTTTATGGTGATTTTGAGGTACATTACAGCTCTTTAAAATTCTTCATCAATCCCATCAATGGCTATAAAAGACTCATCAAAAGAGAGAAATACCCAAATAAGGAGGTGATTTGATAAAACCCCTTTAAATCTACTAGAAGTATATTTTCAAATGCATGATATTTCTATTGAAATGTTTTCTACATTCTTCGGAGATGCTTCAGAAGATGTAGATCAACACTTGTTTAATTTTAAAAGTACATTTCATGATTTCAACCTCACTCAAGACAATGTTACATGTATATTATTCTTACAAAATCCACGAGGAAATGCTCTTGAGTGGTATAATTGATTATTACCTAAATCCATTACCAGTTGGGATGTGTTACAAGATTCATTTGTAGAAAAGTTCATTCCAAGAATGCATTCATATGTTCTTTCTAATGATTTAAATGTTTCTTCCCACCCACCCTCTCCCATATGGAAACAATATGACAAAGTGTTATAGGTGAATCCTCGTGAGGACAAGTGTCTTCCCTCTTCTCTAGACTCCTAAGGCCAAGACAAAAAAGTGCTTAACATTGACATTGACATTGTTTTAGGTCTAATCAAGCTAATATATGAAAGAGAAGAAGAAATATATGTACCTTATTAATGATGTTTGTCCTTGCAAAGTCTAGGTTGAGCTTCGACCCTGAGCTCCCTGATAGGTCTTGTAGAACAAACAAAGATACAATGGACTTCCTACTCTACTGAGATTATCTCAAATATAGATCCATCTACTGCAGACAAACTCATGTGGAACAAACATAAGTTTGAAATACATAGGCAAAGCATTGATATATTGATAAGAACAAGGAAAAGTACTTACAATCCTTTGATGAAGGTGAAAAATCTTCTTCCAGTTCTCATCCAACCCCTTTTCTCAAGTAATCTACACCGATTGCTTTGATGACATACCACTTATAGGATCATAAGTTTGGTAACAATCTCTAGTATCCATATCCCCTTTCACCATGAGGAGGCCTCCTTATATAACCTTGGAGAGGCCCAACCACTTGGGATATCTTTGGGATAAGTTGAGGATTCCTCTCCTTCAGTTGAGGATCTTCCCTAAGATCATTCCTTGACTTTCTATTCGAATCCAACTACCTTCATAAATTGAGGGATTCTTCCTTGATTTGTCTCAACAAACCAAAAACTCTCTCAGAAAAGATAGTGCTCCCCCAAAAGGGTGCACAGAGCGCTCAAACACTCCCCCAAAGAGGCCCAGGGAGCACTATCACTCCCTAATAGTGGGTAGGGGAGCGCTCCTCTCCAAAATCCATATTTGAGTGCTTTTTCCAGTGGAAAAAGGCTTGTACTCTTTGTCAACTAATTTCTCTTCTTCAAAACTATTCTTTGAGGTGTCTTAAGTGTCCTTATGATGTATTTAGAGGCATGACATAGGTAATATGGAAGTATGATGTTTGCTACACTTGCAACACTTGTGATCAAGATGCGAAACTTACAACACTTGTAATGATGATACTTACGACACTATTGAAGTGAGTAATTTTGAGGTGTAACAGATTGCCCCCCAAAGTATGAAGTTAGAAGACGATGATGAATGAAGTACTTTGTATACTTTTTCGAGCAAGGGTATGGATGTAGAGAGGCCGGAAAAAGATTCACACAGCCATCAAACAAATATTATGACATGTTTCAAACCCAAGGCAGGCATACCTATGCTTGAGTGATAAAGACTTTTTAGGTATGGCTTCCCTAAAATACACTATGGATCCATAATTGTATTGACAAAATGATATATCCACTGAAGATACAATGTGGATCTATACTCCCATGACCTGAACTGATCGTAGCCATGAAGAATACACAATGGATCTAAGAGATGTCAATACATATCCATGACCAATACAAAGTGGATCTATGTAACAGTATATGTGTCATAGTTCAAAATAATTCCTTCGCAACCTGGGAAAGGTATACATAAGAGTGAAAACTCAACCCAAGGTCTTCTTATCGATCCCGATGTAGTATGAATCTAACCATGTGAATAGATTTTCTAATGTCAAACATGGCATAAACCACTTGATTACTGGTCAATGAGGTAAATCGTTAACAAGTGCAAGGGAGATCACCATTTATGTCAATGATTCCCAAGATACTCTAGTACATTCCAACGAATGTTAATGGATGAGCTGAAGTCAAACATCCATGGAATCATCCGATCACAGGTCAATGATGTAAACCTACTATCGGACGTGAGGAGGCCTGCCATTGAGGCATGCAGGTCCCAAAGTATTATTGGTTTCTAAGTCTAGTTATCGAATAATGTGTTGAAGTCGATAGGAACAGACTTGTTGAAGGAGGGACTTGATGTATCCCCCATAAATTACATGAAATGGACACAGATATGTAACATGGACTAACACAAGTATTGAAATAGGATATTTTTGATGGCTGACTCTCGAGGAAGATACTTCCCTTGAACACTGAGGAACAACATCAAAAATGTGACATGGACCAAAAATTGATGATGCAGTGGATGTTGTGACTTTCGTTAGGTGACCCAAAGGAGTAAAAGAAACTCAGAGGATTGGTTCATTGCATAGGTTCAACGGATTAAAATGCATGCAAAGACAAAGTGTCATGTTCAAGGGCGACCGTAAGAGTTACTGGTAGCATCCTTAAAACTGCTTGGCTTGCTTCCTTCAAATTTTCCCCCATCGAGATAGATGAGTACCTCTTTTTAATTTAACAAGCTCGAGGAGGGTAACAGATGCTCGATATGACTCACCTTTGCTAAGTCCCTCTTCCTTTGTTTAGCAAACTAGAAGAAGTAAGGGTTTGGTCCCATATGGGCCCTTTAATGTATGATTGTTTAATGAGTCCAGAGACAGTAAACACGGTGGTTTTTCATATTTACAGAGTCTGAAAACAACTTAAAGACGACTCCAATGTTGTCCTTTTTTATAATGTTAGTCTTGCGAGGCCGAAAAAGAGATAAATTATCACTCAAAATATGCCCTTTCAAACCTTTTAATGAGTGGGAAAGGAAGCAAGATCACTCGACAATCTTTTCATGTTAAGAGAGTCTGAAAAGAGCTTAAAGATGACTCCAAGGGGTTCCTTTTTCGTATATCCATGCAAGTATGAAAAAGTGATAAAAGTCTACTCAGTTACATTCTCATTTTTTTTCGAGCACGAGAAAGAACAAAGACTAAGCTCGGTATGCCCCCATCTTGAAAGCTAGTGGCTTAACTCTAGAATGATCATCAAAGGCTGGATACATGCCCTCCAAGATTCAATTCATTCACCGACTTTGAGGTTGTCACCAATTTCTCTACTAGATGGATAAAAAGGATAAGAGTGGATGAAAATAAGGTTCAAGAGAGGTGACTGTTTCATTTTTTAACGAGCTTGACACAGGACAAGAACTATGCACAGGGCTCTGGGTTCAATCCCAAGATTTTTGTTTCATTTTTTAACGAGCTTGCTACAGAGAGGAAAATTGTCCTCAAAGCTTCTGTTTCATTTTTTAATGAGCTTTCTATAGAAAAGAGAAACTATGCTCGTGACCTCTATTTTTTTTTTTAATGAGCTTTCTACAAAGAAGAGAAAATTGTGCTTGTGACCTCTGTTTCATTTTTTAAGAATCTTGTGACAGAGAAGAGGAACTATGCCCGTGGACTCTCCTTGATCATGGATTCCAAGAGATTAATGCTCTGGAAGGACACCATGTCAAGGGACAAAACTCAGTCATGGCCTCCAAGAGATCTTCACTGGATGGAAGAAAATCACTCTGGAAGGAACACATGTCAAGAGCCGCGACAGGGGTAAGGAGATCAGGCTCCAATAACCCTACCGAAGAGATCACCATGTCAACTACCGTATCTAAATCATCAAAATTTGAAGGCATAGGAGATAATGCCACATAATTGACATGTGGTAGGGGTGATACTATCGTCATATAAGAACCATTTAGGGAGGTAATCCAATCAGGAACAACAAACGAAAGTCGATTAATAGTCACCATTATTTCATCGTGCGAGAAAGATATCACACAAAAAAGAGTGGATACAATAGCTTTCATGACATCAACATAATCCCGCCCAAGGATTAAAGAGAAATCCAAGGGGTCTCAGACTATCGTGGCATCAATAAAGACAATTTTCCCTCCCAAAGTTACATGAAACTGAGGAAGGGTCCCTAAAGGTTGACTGGTTCTTATATTAAAAGCTAACAGATTTGGTGTAGCCGACACAAGACGAGGACAACCCAAAGCGTGCCAAGCAACAGAGGACAAAATACTAACAAAACACACCTTCATCTATCAGTGTTTGAGGAACATCCTGACCACAAAATTGTACTATAATCTGGAAAGGAATTTGAGAGGGAAGATGAGGTCCAATTAGTGCACCCCAGTTGAGTCGCTAATTTGTGTTACAGGTGAATCCTCCTGCGGAAAAGAAGATTCCCTCTTGGTCTCTATACTCCTAATTCCAATACAGAAAAGTGCTTAGCATGGACACTGACATCCTTTTAGGTCTAATCAAGCTAATATACAAAAGAGAAGAAGAAATATGTGTACCTTATTAACAATGTTTGTCCTCGCAAAGTCTAGGATGAGCTTCGATCCTGAGATCCCTGATAGGTCCTATAGAACAAACAAAGATACAATGGACTTCCTACTCTACTGAGATTAGCTCAAATATAGATCCATTTACTGCAGACAAACTCATGTGGAACAAGCATAAGTTTGAAAGAAACATGCCAAGCATTGATATATTGATAAGAACAAGTAAAAGTACTTACAATCCTTTGATGAAGGTGCAACAAATTCTTTGAGTTCTCCTTGTCCAAAATTTGCTCAAGTAATCTACACTGATTGCTTTGATGACATACCACTTTTAGGATCATAAGTTTGGTATCAATCTCTAGTCTCGATCTCCTCTTTCACCATGAGGAGGCCTCCTTATATAACTTTGGAGAGGCCTAACCACTTGAGAGATCTTTGGGATAAGTTTAGGATTCCTCTCCTTCAGTTGAGGATCTTCCCTAAGATAATGCCTTGACCTTCTATTTGAATCCAAATACCTTCATAAATTGAGGGATTCTTCCCTGATTTGTTTCAACAAACCAAAAACTCTCTCAGAAAAGATAGTGCTTGCCCAAAAGGGCGCACAGAGCACTCAAACACTCCCCCCAAAAGGCCCAGGGAGCGCTAGCACTCCCTGACAGTGGGTAGGGGAGTGCTCCTCTCCAAAATACATATTTGAGTGGTTTTTCCAGTAGCAAAAGGCTTGTACTCTTTGTTAACTAATTTCTCTTCTTCAAAACTAGTCTTTGAGGTGTCTTAAGTGTCCTTATGATGTCGTTAGAGGAATGACATAGGAAATATGGCAGTATGATGTTTTCTACACTTGCGACACTTGTGATCCATATGCAACACTTACAACACTTGTAATGACGACACTTGTGTCACTATTGAAGTGATTAATTTTGAGTTGTAACACGAAGTGACCAATTTTGAAGAAGAATCTAATCAAAGATTGGATGAAATTTCTAAGTCAAGTCATGTTGTTGAAGATGAAGATGAAAAATCCAATTTACAAGAATAATATTTCATGCTTGCAATAAATAATGAAAGACCTAAAGAACACTTGCAGAAAGAAGAATTGGTGAAAGAAATCAATCTTGAGAAGAATAAGAGAAAGATTGCATTTACATGAAGGAAGAGTCTTTTCAATATATTATTGATAAATCAAGAACCTTGGAAGTGGTTGGAGATAAGGAGAAAGATGAAATAATGTTAGGATTGGAAACTCCCCATCAAATCAAAGACAATGTTATTCTTTAGTAGCCAATAATTGACTTCATTGAATTATGGTTCCAGAGCATTGTTGGCCAAACAATGTAAACAAATTTTCAGCACACATGGTTCAATTTTTCTCCAGTAGACATTGAGAGTGCCCCTAACACATTGGTACAAGTTTCAATATGTTGAACCATAATGATTGAGTTCATTCCAAAAATAATATCAACCTTGAATGGCTCATTTGGAAGTCTACCTATACCCAAGGTGCCCCTTTTTCTTCCAAGGAAGATAGGGTAGGTAGATCATCTATGTACATATTTTGTTCCTTCAGTTTAGTTTTGTACAATAAGGAAATTACTAAGATAACTCCATGAAAGAAGAAATATTAAAGGAATATATTTTGAAGATGACTCCATATCCCAATGGAGAGGGAAATTGGTCTTGAAATTCTGGTGTTCTCAGCAACCCACAGGGGGTCATTGTCGCATAGTTGGAGCTAGTTGTTGACCAAAATTCATCATCTATATTTTCCCTCTCTTGGATTAATTAAAAAAATGATATCAGAGGAAGATTTTTTTTGAAATATTACAATTTCACAGTGTATTCCTTAGTCTCATATTTTCCATGCATTTTTTGGATTCAAAATATGAGTTTGTATGCTCAAGATATATAGGTTTATATTTAAGCAATAAAAAGTGCTTCTACCATATGCAGAAAAGATAAATTTTCTTGGAATAATGAACATTCATTATGGAACCATTCATGTCTTGGAGCATCTCTTGGTATACATATTTCTATACTTAGTTTATTTCCATTACTCTTTTGTTTATCCGACACTTAGAATTTTTCTTGATTCCCCTCTCTTATACTACATATCTCTTATTCTCCATACTTAATTTTTATTTACTTCACCCCAACTTAATCCTCTCTCCTCTCTTATAACCTCCCAACACTTTGTTTAACTTTTTTTTTCTTACCTATACCCCCTCACTACACTCTTCACATGCCCCCTTTCATACTTGTATTGTTTTTTAAATTTCTTCATTGGTAGACTCATTCCCTTACCCCCGCTAACCCACTCACCCAAACCCACTCTCCCTTACTTCCCCCCACTCCATACTTAATTTTCTAAGTTCTTTGTGGACTCATGGACTCACCCTTCCCCCCTCACACCGTGAACGCTCTTCCTATATATCACACTCCCCTTACCTCACCTTACGTCACCTCCTACCTCCTCTACCCTCATTTCTCCCCTACCCTAACTACCCACATTCCTCATCGGACTCACGAAAACACTCCCTCAACCCCTCATTATTCACTCCCTTCTCTTTCCATTCACCACCTAAAAACTAACCCCCTCCCTACCTCACCCTATGTCACCCCCTCACTTCTACTCCCCTAAACTACACATATCTTCCCCCTCTCGTTTACCTTCCCACTTAAGCTTCACATCCAAACCTTATTTTAATCATAAATAAACTCCTAACCATTGAGATTGTTCCACATGGAAACCCGTGAAAATATGACAAGTAGCATTTGACAATTGGATGACATGGAATTTGATTATTGGTGCCACATGGAAACTCATGGAGGGAGACATGTGGCATATTCTTATTGGTAACACATGGCAGCGTATGATTGGTTTTATTTGGCATCCAATGAAATTATGACACATGAAATTTGATTATTGGAGACACATGGCATGTTATTATGAAGAAACATGTTGATAGTTTAGTGGTTGAAACATCAGTGCTAACTGGGAATATTGGAGGTTGATTTGGAAAGTAAAATTTATATTTTATCAATTAATTTCCAAGGGAAGTCGAACCCCTTAAAGTTCCATAATATTCTTTATGTGTATTACTTATCAGGTGTATAATTCACTTGTGAATATATAAACCAAAAATTAAAGTATTCCAATGCATGTGGGATAGTATTTTCACCACAAAATTTGATCAAGGGCCCAAATTTTCCCATCAATTTTGATCGACAATTCCTGAGTCATAATCTTACAGAAGCCATAAATTGAGCTTTGGGTGTCATAATCATGAAAACTTTAAACCGTTGGAAAGGTATTTTGATGTAAAAGATGATGGTACATGTTTGATGAAATGAAAGTGAGCACATTGTTTCCATAAATTGAAATATCATTCAGCTTCACTTTTAATGGGTCTACGTGACAACTCAGCTTCATGAGCTCATATCTTGAGATGTGGCCGACGGATTTGGGAAAAAATTATATAGTTGGAAATATAAGATGATGAATATCACATATGAATTAATTTTAATGGATGAAATGTTGATTATCACTTCCATAAAATTAAATCACAGTTCCCCCTCTTTGAAATGGAAACTAATTAAATTTTGAAATAAAAACGTTTATTTAAAAAAAATTAATTTAAAAAGGAAAAGGGCCCATTTGAAATATTTGAATATTAATGATGCAAATTTATTAATGAGTTATTGATGAATAATTAATTAAAGGGAATACTTCAAGAAGAAAAGTGTACCAAAATTCAAGAAAGTAAAAACATTAACTACGCAAGAAGTTAGAGGATATAATTTTTAAAGAGAAGAAGTGTTTCATTAAGGGTTCTATTAGCACTCTGTAATTTTCCCAAGACTGTGAGGCAGTCACAGAGGCAACATCAAAACCACTTCGAGTCTTGGATCTATCCCTCCAAGACTCAGAGAGGGATCTCTCTGTTTGATATAGCTTTGTTTGAAAAGAATATTAGGCTAGCTATGCAGAATAGGGTTATGTTCTGGGGGTTTTCTGGTTGAGACAACAAAAGAAGACCATTGGGCTATGGGGTCTGTTCACAAATATAGAGATCAAATAACAGTTTATAAGAAGTCTTTTCACATGGCAAGATAATGCAACTATTGGATTCTTTGGGAATAAGTGATGGATTAGCAGAAAATGTGAGATTATCAATCACAGTAAAGAAGCATTTAAGAATTTCTCCACCACAACATCAGAAGACAAACATTTAGATTTTTTAAAAGTCAAAAAACAGGGTATGCACAGATAAATTGACACAGACACCACCCAGCACACGTCCGCCTCCTCAGGACCTTCTTATGCTCTCGGCCCGAAGAACTTCAAGGTTCTTCCAATCCCTTATCGGGACCTCTCAATACCCACAAAATTCTCTCTCTGCAATCTCCCCTTTGCCTTATCAAGAAATCGGGTTTCACGTTATCACGAAACTCGTGGGCACGTTCCTCGTGCTATAAAAAACCCCAAAACCCGATGGGTCTCAATGCCGATACTTCTTCGTTCCTGTCAGGGATTTCCCTATCGGGAAATCGGCATATGCGATGTCGCGTTTCACTGGCACCATGAATCTCTGAACCCCGATTCACGATGGCGCCTCTCTCTCTCTCTGCTGTGAGCTCCTTCAGGTTAGCCCCTTCCGCATATGACCTGTCGTTCCACGATACCACGACCTGCTCCCCGTTGGAGTTTCATACTTCATGGGTTTGATATGCGTAGGACCTGCGCTCCCAGAAACTCCAAGATGCTGAACCCCGATACACGTGCGGTCTCTCTCCTCCACGTCACCGCTTCCTTCCCTTCTATCGGGTATCGCGAAATCACGAATCCAACCTATGCAAGTTCCTTGTCATGGGAAACCCTGAATCTCCGATGGGATGAACTCTGATGGCTCCCTGATCCTTGGCACGTGTCCTACCGAGATCAACAGGCCTGATTCTCTCGGGAAATCGCGAATCACGATTCCTTCCTGTAAGAGTTTTACGCCTCTGGAAACTCTGATGTCCCGAACTCTGAATCTTCGGGGTCTATATCTGCTCCTTCGGCTTAAACCCAGCGCAACTCTCCTGAGGTCTAATGGTTGTCGGAACTTCACGGTTTCCTTCGACGAATCCTGGCCTTCGACTTCTCCTTCCTCCTAGAATTCTTGAAAATGACTAAGTGCTCCTTCTCGCACTTTAACCTTCAAAGCCTGTGCTTGAAACTCATTCTTAAAACGTCCACGCACAACTTCCGGTACTTTTCTTAGGCGATGCCATGAAGGTGCTACACCTCCTGAGCTTCCTTCCACTCTGACTCCTTCAGATGGATTCGTGCGTTCACTCCTTGAACTTCGAAATTCAACAACTTCTCAATTGTTGAATCCTTCAAACTCTGTGCAACTCCTGCAGCAGCAGTCTTCTGTCTCCCTTTCTCAGATTAATGACTCAGACTTCTTCTTTAGCCTACGCACTCCTTGCACAACTTCAATCAACCCAAATCAACTCCGGGACGAATGAGAACAAAGTTCAACTACTGAGCCTTCATCAACGCACTCCTTGCGGATGAATACAACTGCACACTTGTAGGAATATCCTGGCTCAAATAGAGAAACAATTGAAACTCATTTCCTCTCCCTTTCAGACTTCAGTTTCGAAACATGAAATCGCATGCACGGAATATACAAAGAAAATGCATAACCAGAAAGAAAACATTCATGAGCATGTAAATAAGATACACAGAGAAACAACACCAGCCATGAACTTGAATCAGAATTTCAATCTATTAATTCAAATGCCTGTACATGGGTGTTATTCATAATTTCCCTTCTTTCTCTCCTCTTATGAATGCTTCTGAATAATATTACAATGATACAATGAGGGTGTCTATATCCATTTTCCCTCTCGAACTCTAAACTATCAAATCTACAATTAAAATCTACCTACCAGCATTAACTAAAATAAATGTTGTCTATCTACCTAAGGATGAGAGCTTAAAGGCTCAAGGTCCATTAAAATACAAGTGTATTGTCTCTTAAATGGATCATTTAAGATTACGCAACAATTCCCAAAGTATTTTAAAAAATGTGTGCTGGCTTGTCCAGCTGTCTTCCGCTTGATGTGCTGGCTCGCTTGATTGTGCTGGCGATGCTCCTGCATCATAAATCCTGTAACTTTAACTCCTTTTAAAATATCAGACAAAAAATACAATTATAAAAACGGTAGATACACATTCAACGACAAGGAAAAAAACTTCACCAATATCTAACATGCAAGAATCCCGTGAAACGTTTCTTTATATTTCTGGAAAATCTCTTCATAGAAGTTACAGTGCTCCCAACCTGCCTGGGCGTGAGATTAACCCCCCTTACATTAAAAATAATATTTGAATAAATAGGGGAGATCCCCCAACAAGTTTCCAGATTCGATTGTAACTGCCTCAGCCAAAAACAGCCACCAATCCCACAAAATTTGGAACTGTCTGCCATGAAAGATAAACTAGTTTTATGTGAAAAATGGGTCCGAAAAGATGTGTGTTTATATTCAACGATGACACATGGGAAAAAAAATGAAGGATTTTATTGTATATGGGCATGTTTTGGAAAAAAACCTCCTTCGGTTTCGCCAAATTCATCCCCAGATGACCGTAACAGCTCCCGCAAAATCAAGGTTGTAACGAAAAAGTGAAAATCTGGAAAAAAGGGCCTCGGCGATGGATTCGATTCTCCCTTCTCATAGCGCCGGTGAAAAAAATGAAATAGGTTTTTGTTCGTCAGCCCGTTCTGAGATAAAAACTCTCTCGGATTTTTAAAATCCGTCTTCATTTTCCCAGAATCAATTTTGGAAGAAGACATAGTGAAACAGGAAAAAATGGCAAAAAATTGAAAAAGGGTTTTTCTTTTTCATGATTGGTGGTATTCTGGACCCCCCCTGAGGTGGTAAGCAGTTTTGGCA
>JZKD02S0211199.1:199657-223277 GCA_000966675.3 Picea glauca
CAGGCGCGAATGCAACAAAAACTTAGGCTTTAGTGATTTTGGTGGGTTTTGTGCGCTACTCCCTTTGAAAATAATTTGCAGAGATGAAATATTATTTTCAAACCTATACACCGAGAGTGAAAAATTTCCAGTCAACAGATGATCCTATGAATCATAGGGTTATAACAGGTTCCATAATCAGAATTAACAAAGGGGCGAGGAAGAAGATAAAAGTAAGAATAAGGTACAACCATGAATATATAGTCAATATTCCGATCAATGAAGAGGCATCTCCATCTTCTCCACTCTTTCTCTTCTTCTACACCATTTCTCATAGTTTTATGCTTGAATATATAACTGGGCACAAGGCTGAGTTCTTGAGTGTTCTTATTGTATTCTTCAAAAGAATTTTCTTGTATGATCATGGAGTATTTACAGCCATATACATGATTGTCAAATATTTTTTAATGAACAACACTTTTCATGAATAAAAATCCACAAATAATTGATTCATGGTTGATTTTGATCGTATATTGTAACTTTGAGTCTTAAGTATGAGATATTTGAAATTGATCTATCAAATTCTCTTTTGATCTTTATAGTAATACTCTTTTAAAAATCTTTGAGATGATAAAATCATTCTCTCCTTTTTCTTGTGAAGAATATATGGGTGCATTTATATATGATTAAGAATATTGTGTATGTCATGTTGATCACAAATAAATTCTGATGTTGAAGTCATCCTTCAATATTTTCTATTGTTAGAATACTTCTTGTTGCACATAAGTATCATATCAGATTATTGAAGAACCATTTTTATTGGATAAATTTGAGCAATAAATATCTAGGGTTTGTTTCTTTACCATTCTTCTAATACAAGATATTCAAGATATATGTTTTATCGAAAGAGGAGTGCCACCTCTCTAAAAATGTAGGGGGATTCATATCCTCGTGAGGTTGTCGTTTTGGTCCTAATATATTCAAGCGTCAACAACAAGGTATATTGCATGTTGAATGGATGTTAAGGAAGAATGAATGTTAGCACAGTCCTCATTTCCTTCTTGATTATGGAATCTTGGTTCATGTTGTCCTCATAGGTACCTCAGGTGAGAATTCACCTACTTGCGAGTGATGATGAAAGGTTTGTTATCTTTATGGTTTTGTTAGTAAATTATTGTTTAACCCTAGGTTTTCCCACTATGCACCAACAAATGGTTTTGTAGCTGAGATAAATATCTACGATTGGGGGGGATGTGGAGACCTATTAAGGAGGAGATTGGACAATGGTTGGACATGAAGGAGATCGATTTTTTTGTAGATCATAATAAGAATCCACGGATATTCAATGTAGAGAAATGGATACACACGTATGTGTTTAAAAATTTGCATGGAATTTTATATGTTGATTTCCCAAATATTTTAGCAAAGTGGATCCATAGATTTGTTGAATAGAACGAAAGATATCGAACTATGGTTTTGAGCAATTTTCCACCTAAATTAATTCAACAAGTTATTGCAATAAGAAATAAGGCATTGTGCACAATTTATTAAAAGTTGGATAGTGTGTTGGAAGGTTACATTAATAAATTTTCCATAGATTGTACTCATTCATATAGTATTGCAGAAAGGGAATTATTTGAATGACCATGTGGAAGATACCTGAAGTCACTATCTACTTGGAATAAGATGTTGTTGTGTGACAAGGGAGTTATGAAAATGGAATCTGATAGTTAAGAATCTTCGCTCACATACAGGGACTGGGGGTTGACCAGGGGATGGGCTCACATAAATAGGGATGAAGAGAAGGAATGAGGAAAAAATGGGTTGAGGATGTCGAGTAAAGAAGAGTGTGTGACAAATGCAGATATTGGAGTATTTCACAGTGGTAAGATATTCAGACAAAATAAGAAGATAAGTGTGGTTGAGAGAGAGGGGAAGCATAGTGAGATTGAGGAAAGAGACATTGGTGTCATACTCTAGATCGAAGGAATTTTTCACACAATAGAAAATATTCTTCATCTCAGACTAGTAGAAGAATATCCCACTCAAATTAGACTCTACATAAAACCCACGACCTGATTTGCATTGCCAAGAACTGAGGTAGTGTCATAAGCTTTGTCAATTATAGTTAGTGAAGGGAGTAAATATAGTAGTAAAATTAGTCATAGTAGTGGAAGTAGTACGTTGAGTCAGAATCAGTTAGTGTTATCAGAAAAGAATACCACGCAGTACACGATGGCATGGGTAGATACTACTTTAAGAATGTTTATCTTTCACATAGTGGGGACGGAGGATCCATAATAACATTTTTTCATTTGTGAAATAATATGGACTATAAAGAAAATATGGGATGATGATGAAAAGATTACGTAGCTAGAAATGAAATTCAAAGATCACACCTTACTATGGTACATGAAATATCAAACTACTACAGTTGCAGGACAAACTAGAACATTGGAAGAGGTAAGACAAAATCTATTGAAATAGTTCCAAACGATGAAATCCGAGTTGAAATGCATTACAGAGTTGAAGGAAATTCAACATATAGTGAATGAATCAATGTGGGGTTACAATCAAATATTTAAGATATTGAATGATCGATTGAATTTCCCGATACCAGATGAACAACATAGCGAATGGATTATTGTAGGATTGTTTCTACATATACGCTACCCTTTGACAAAATGCAAGATTGTGTCGCAATAAAAATCCTTATAAATTTCTATGAAATTGGAAGAATCCACTATAGGAGAAAATAGCATAGGGATGGCTCAAGTTCAGTTGTAGTTAGTAGTGTTGTCTATTCAGTTGCAAAAACTTGTGAAAGGAGAGAAAAGTGTGAGGAGGTTTGGTGTGTCACATGTAGAACAAAAGTCATCATAAGAATGAATGCCTATATTTTCAACATTATTTGAATATAGAAGCTCTGAATATTTTAGGAGTATGGTGAGAAATATGTAAAATGATGCATCACCACCCTACTACATTTTTCGTTGATGCAGAAGTATCATAGTACTGCGAGAAACATTTTTTGTAACTTCTGTAAGTCTGTTGGAAATTATGAAAAGGAGTGTCACACACATCATTTGATGAGAGAGTGCACTACATATGCATACCAAGTCCAAATAGAATA
This sequence comes from Picea glauca, assembly GCA_000966675.3. Classification (NCBI taxonomy): domain Eukaryota; kingdom Viridiplantae; phylum Streptophyta; class Pinopsida; order Pinales; family Pinaceae; genus Picea; species Picea glauca. The sequence continues at coordinate 202,770 of JZKD02S0211199.1, forward strand.
AGCACCAGAAGGGGTAGTAACACAGTACAATACACTGCGAGGTTATAATAAAGGAGCATGAGGAGTATTTATAGGTCACGAGAGAGGAGGATTTGGCAGAGGAAGAGGCCCAATTATATGTTATAATTGTAATTAGCCTGAGCACTTGGTACGAGACTTTCTAAATCCATGCATGACTTACATTTATTGCAGACAATTATACCATGCGACGGAGGAGTTTCCACAACTGATCGAAAAATGTCAATAAAAGAGGAACATGAATATACAAACTATAGAAATAGAGGAATGTGACGAACAACCCAAAATACCAGTGGTTACGCTAGAGGAACAAGAACCGGAGTTGATGCAACATAAAAAGGGAATAGGATACAACATGGATCAGGAAAGTAGTAGAACCTCTTCCATTATTTTATCCTACAAAAGAGAAATATACCTACAAGAAATCAAGGAAAGAAGTGATAGGATCATAATGGATGGCATCAACTTTAACTATGCCACCTTTGTATGATAGACCAACAATATTGACATGCCTCCATTTTATGACTACACGCATGCAAAATGGAAATTTGAGAAGGTAAGCACTTTGAAATGTTTCCTGAAAAGTTACTTAGAGCTAATGAAATATTATTTTGCGTTGAATTCACTATGAAGAATAATTTATCAATGTGCACAATATAGAGAAAAAATTATTGTACAGGGAGTAGTGAATAACGTACATCGAAAGAAAAGGAAAAATAGTAATTCAGACTTAGAGCACAGACAGGAGAATACAACATGGATAATATCATTTTATACCTAGGATTCAATGTGAATGTCCTTCTGAAGAAGACCTGGGAGAAAATGGTAAAACCAAAGTTAATTTGGTCACCTATTCAGTTAAGATTATAGGACTACCATAATATTGTCCTAATTGGAAGACTATTGTAGGCGATTATTAACATTGATGGAGTGTGTAGTATAGATGACTTTGAAGTGATTGATATAGTAGATGGAAACAAACCTCATTCATCACTATTAGGACTTGATTTGGATTTCGAAACTAGAACCTGATATATATGAAGAAGAGACAGATGGTCTTCGAAGCAAGAGATTGGAAAGTTATTGTGTCATTGGATCCCAAAGAGGAAAAAAGATTTGTAGAACCAGAAAAAGGGAAATACATTGATAACCTATATAATGTGACAACGTGGATGGATGATTATGTAAATCCTACAAATGATGGTGCATTAAGCTGGTGAAGTATTAGTTCTCACGTGTCAAACTCAGAAGAAGCATTGGAGAATTGGCAACAGATATTGCACAAAGTATTGACAAGGACATGTGTTCACATTACCCATGTGTTACGATTGATTGGAAATTAGGTATGTTATACACCCAGGTATGATGGAATAACATCCATATACTCTTTTAAAAATGAATTTGAGTTAAAGATATTGTATCCTCAAAGGTTGTTAGCTTTAGATGTCACCCTGAAAGTGAATTTTGTGAGATGGTGGGGTGCGCATAAGGATAGAATTGAGGACTGACGGCAATGAAGAAGCTTGTTACATGTTCGATTTGGAACATGAAAAGAATATGCTACACAAAATTATACATGGTTGAGCTTTCCTTTGTAGCATGTTACACAATATATTATGACACGGGGTAAATTACTGAAGAAAGAATGGACACACCTATTTGTACACACCTTGGGAACGATTCCAAAGAATTGGTACTTAGATATAGAAGTGTGCAGAGAGAAAATGGATTTGGAAGAGTTAAATCATAACTTTAAGTTTAAATTTAGTTTTGAAGATGAGCCCCCTTCAGTAGCTACAAATTTTCAGGTGATTAAGGAAAATATTTTCACAGTAGAAGACTCGATAGAACTAGTACTTGTATGTAGTGCACATAGATATTCTACAACAGTTAGAGAATTTTTAGAATGTTATAATGTCAGTGGAGAGGACCAAGAGGACGATGATCCAAGGAACTTGTAGATACCAATAATGGAGGGAGAATGTGCAGTAAAAGGTCCAGATCTTAATTCATATATGTATTCAAATGATTTAAGAACGTGCAAAGTAAACATTGGTACAGAAGATAAAACCAATTTTTCAAACGTAGTAGACTAATCGAATGATTAAACGGTTGAGAATATAGTTTATTTACTGTGCGAGTACCAGGACATGTTCCTGACTAAATTTTCAGAGATGAAAGGGATTGTTGAGGAGTTAGGACAGATGAAGATCCCATTGAAGCCATATGCTAAGCTAGTATAGAAAATACCATACAGATTGAATATGGTGTACAAACATATGGTGAAAGTAGAGATAGACAAAATGACGGAAGCAAGAATTATTGAAATTGTCACAGAATCAAAGTGGATTAGACCAACGGTAGTTCAGGATAAGAAGACCAGAGGAATCATATTTTTTGTTGATCTAAGGAAAATGAATGATGCATGCTTGCATGATCCATTTCCAACTTTGTTTACAGATGAAGTGTTGGAGAATGTAGGATTGCAAGAATATTATTCATTCACTAATGGAATTGCAGGGTATAATCAGATAAAGATTCCATAGGAATATAGACATAACACTACATTTGTGATAGAATGGGGGTGCTATCAATACATATTTATGTCGTTTGGATTGAAGAATGCACCAACAATATTCTCTAGAGTGGTCGTAAAAGCATTTAAAGAGTTCATTCATATGTTATTGGAAGTATACTTAGATGACTAGACAATATTTGGTTTACTAAAAAAACCATGAGGGAACTCTACATTTGATGTTGGATAGGTGTAGGAAATTTCAGATATATTTGAATTTGAATAAGTGCATTTTTTTCACCCTGTTTGGTATTTTATTGGGCCATGTAGTGTGTAAGAAAGTATTGTTGATGGATCCTACGAAGATTGTTGTAATTGTTGATTTTCCACTGCCTACTTTAGTGTGACAATTACGAGAAACAATGGGTCATATAGGTTATTACCTGAAGTTCATTAGGGGATATGTGTAGATTACAACTTCCTTGGAAAAATTATTGAAGAAAATGGTGAAATTTTAGTGGAATGAATAATTGTCGACGTTTCAGATCCATGTCAGGATCCATCTTCAGGACAAGAAGCCTAGATTATGATTTAAGAGAGACACTACCTATAAATTATAAATGTAAAGAGGAGAGCCTTTATGTCTCCTGAAAAGAACCCTAATTCTTCCTTAATAAATTTTATTAATAAGTTTTATTTTAGGTTTTTCATTTTTTTTATTTGGACATTAGTTCATTATAAATCTTATGTTTGTTCATTATTTCAAAATATTTTTTATTTTTTAGAGTATTAAATTTTTTGTATTTTTATGAGAGTATAGATTTAAGTTTATAAAGATATTTAAGTAATGATGTTTATAAAAACTTTTAATTTTAAGATTAATTGGATTAAAAAATTGTTTTTTAATTATAAAATTAGGGGTTTTCCTAAACATCATTTACTAGGCCATTATCTCTTTTTTATTTATGAGTATTAAATTATTTTTATTTTTATTAAAAAATTTAGGTTTATAAATATATTTTAAGGAGTTTTTTAAATTTATATTTTTATTAAAAGATTGAAGTTTCTAAAGATCTTTTAAGTAAGAATTAAGGAGTGTTTTAGAATTTATATTTTAAGATTTATTGAATTAAAATTGTTTTAATTTTAAAATTAAGCTTTACTTAAAAGTGAAAAATTTAATTATTATTCTTCTTTTTTATTAAGGGAAGAAAAATTTCATTTAGTTCTAGGCCATTATCTCTATTAAGGTTACTTGGATTTCTTTGGATTTCAATCACTTCTCTGATGCGATGTTTAAATAGGTGATCCTCCTTTGCCAAAATTTTTGTCTCTTCAAGGCTTACATGGTGTTTTGTTTTTAGGGAGTATTCTACTAACGTTGAAGTCTGAATGCACTCATTATTTATGTCGGCTCCATGTTTTTTAATTCTAATTTGAAAGGAGCATCATGTTTCGCCGATGTAGCATTTACCACATGAGCATTCAATCTTGTAAATTCCTTTGCATTTTTGCGGATCAAGTTTATCTTTGAGGGATCACATATTTTGTTTCATGGCTTCATATGGTTTGAAGGAGGTCTTGATCCCTTTTTTGCTGAGAAATCTAGCAATTTTGTCTGTTGCTCCTTGGATGAAAGGGAGGTAAGCAGTGTTAATAGGGGTTTCGTTATCATGGGGTTTTTTGTTCATTTTTTCTTTGTATTTTTTGACTGCGTTTTTAATGTCTTTATTATTATACCCAATGTTTCTGAAAATGTTGGAGAGGTGATCTTTTTATCTTTCAAAGTGTTACTTGTTAGATATTCTTATGGCTCTCGTGGCTAGGGTTTTAAGGACTCCTAGTTTCTGGTTGGGGTGGTGATGGGAGCTTGTGTGTAGGTAGTTCTCTGCGTGGGTCTTCTTCTTATAAACGGTGCGCCCTAAGCTTCCATCTTGTTTCCTATTAATTAGAATGTCTAGAAAATGTATGCTATTGTTTTCCTCAAGTTCCATTGTGAATTTTATGTCATTTGAGATATTGTTTAAGTGTTGGAAGAATTTGTCAAGTTATTCTTTCCCATGGGGCCATAGATCATTGGTGTCGTCGACAAACCTTTTCCATCTTGTTGGTTTTAGAGGGTAAGATTCTAAGGATCTCTTCTCAAAGTTTTCCATAAAGAGATTTGCAACGATTGGGGACAATGGAGATCCCATCACTACCCCACTAGTATGTTTGTAAAATTCCCCTTGGTAACTAAAGAACGTGGAGCGAAGACAAAATTCGGCTAGTTTCGTTGTTTCAGGGTCGGTAACTTGTCTTATCACTTGGATAGATTAATCTAGTGGAATTATTTTGAAAAAGGGAAACTACGTCAAATATTATGAGAATGTCTTCAGGTTTCAATTTTTCTTTTTCAATGATTTTAATAAATTCGCTTGAGTCTTTTATAAAGGAGTCGGTGTGGCCTACTAGGGGGCTAAGTATCTTTCCACATGTTTTGATCATTCATAGGTTGGTGATCCTATGGTATTCATTATGGGTCTGAGAGGAGCATATTTCTTATGAATTTTTGGTAGGCCATAGATCTAAGGGGTGATCTCTTTTTGGGGGTTCATTCGTTTCTTGGTTCTTTCATCTAGTTTGGAGTCGTTGATGGATTTCTTGACATCTTTTATAATCTTTTTGATGGGGTTGCTGGGGAGTTTTCTATAACTTCCACTTTGGGAGAGGTGTTCAATCATTTTCTTGTTGTAATCATTTTGGTCTAAAAGAACTATTGTGCCACCTTTATCTTCTTTAAGAATGACTAAGTTTTCATTATTTCAGTGGTTTTTTAGAGATGTACATTCTTCCTTACTAATGTTGCTTATTGGAGGTTTGGCATTTCTAAGAATGAGGGAGAAATCTTGTCTTACCTAGTTCTTTTCATCTTCCGTTAGGGTTGTAAATAAGTTTAAACCTTTATTTAGAATGCTAATATTGTCTTCTATAGGTTCGTATGATGAAAAATTTACAACCTTCTTGTTGTTTGTGTCCACTTTGTTGGAAACTACGTTGTTGGTTTCATTTGTGTTAGAATATGCAAAACTAGTGTGCGTGCTGATGGAATTTATGAAAACTACACCAGAAACGTAAATTCCATCAATGCCCACACCAAAAATGTACATTCTAACACAAATGACACCAGTAGCATAGTTTCCAACAAAGTGGACACCAACAACAAGAAGGTTGTAAATTTGTCATCATATGAACCTATAGAAGTTGAGATTAGTGTTCTAAAGAAAGGTTTAAACTCCGTCGTCTCCCCAAGAACCATCCCAAACAACAACATTATTTGTTGCATTGAGAACAATATTTAAACCCTAACAGATGATGACAAGAACCAGGTAAGACAATATTTCTCCCACATTCTTAGAAAGGCCAAAAATCCAATAAGAAACATTAGTAAGGAAGAACGTACATCTCTAAAAAACCTCTGAAATAATGAGAATTTTGTCTTCGCTCCACGTTCTTTAGTTACCAATGGAAATTTTATGAACATACTAGTGGGGTAGTGATGGGATCTCCATTGTCCCCAATCGTTGCAAATCTATTTATGGAAAACTTTGAGAAGAGATCCTTAGATTCCTACCCTCTAAAACCAATAAGATGGAAAATGTTTGTCGACAACACCAATGTTCTATGGCCACATGGGAAAGAAGAAATTGACAAATTATTCAACCACTTAAACATTATCTCAAATGACATAAAATTCACAATGGAACTTGAGGAAAACAATAGCATACATTTTCTAGACGTTCTAATTAATAGGAAACAAGATGGAAGCTTAGGGAACACCGTTTATAGGAAGAAGACCCAAACAAATAACTATCTACATGCAAACTCCCATCACCACCCCAACCATAAACTAGGAGTCCTTAAAACCCTAGCCACCAGAGCCATAAGAATCTCTGACAAAGAACACTTTGAAAAAGAAAAAGATTATCTCTCCAACATTTTCAGAAACATTGGGTATAATAATAAAGACATTAAAAACACAATCAAAAAAGCCAAAGAAAAAATGAACAAAAAACCGCCTGATAACCAAACCCCTAATAACATTGCTTACCTCCCTTTCATCCAAGGAGTAACAGAAAAAATTTCCAGAGTTCTCAGCAAAAGAGAGATAAAGACCTCCTTCAAACCACATGAAACCATCAAACAAAATATGTGATCTGTCAAATTTAAACTTGATCCGCAAAAATGGAAAGGAATTTACAAGATTGAATGCTCATGTGGTAAATGCTACATCAACGAAACATGATGCTCCTTTCAAATTAGAATTAAAGAACATGGAGCTGACATAAAGAATGAGCACATTTAGACTTCAGCCTTAGCAGAACACTCCCTGAAAACAAAACACCATGTATGCCTTGAAGAGACAAAAATTCTGGAAGAGGATCACCTATTTAAATGTCGCATCAGAGAAGCGATTGAAAACCAAAAAAATCCAAGCAACCTTAATAGATATAATGGCCTAGAAATGAATGAAATTTAGATTCCCTTAATAAAAAAGAAGAATAATAATTAAAATTTTCACCTTTAAGTAAACCTTAATTTTAAAATTAAAACAGTTTTAATTCAATAAATCTTAAAATATAAATTCTAAAACACTCCTTAATTCTTACTTAAAAGATCTTTAGAAACTTCAATATTTTAATAAAAATATAAATTATAAAAAACTCCTTAAATGATCTTTATAAACCTAAAAATTTTAATAATAAAAAAAAATTGATACTCTCATAAATAAAAAAGAGATAATGGCCTAGTAAATGACCTTTAGGAAAACCCCTAATTTTATAATTAAAAAAATAAAATTAATCCAATTAATCTTAAAATTATTTTTTTTCTAAACATCATTACTTAAATATCTTTATAAACTTAAATCTATACTCTCATAAAAATACAAAAATTTTAATAGTCTAAAAAATAAAAAATATTTTGAAATAATAAACAAACATAAGATTTATAATGAACTGATGTCCAAATAAAAAATTTGAAAAACCTAAAATAAAACTTATTAATAAACTTTATTAAGGTAGAATTAGGATTATTCCTAGCCGACATAAAGGCTCTCCTCTTTACATTTAGAATTTATAGGTAGTGTCTCTCTTAAATCATAACCCAGGCTTCTTATCCTGAAGATGAATCCTGATATGGATCCGAAATGTCAACAATCTATAAAACAAAATTGTGGTTTTTCTGAACCTAACCGAAAACCCTCACCACATAAATCTTATTGAACGGAATGAAGAATGTCAGGAGATTTTGGATAGTTTGAAGAAGAAGTTGGTTACCGCATCGATTTTGATTTTCCGATACTAGGCATTAGGCCTAGTTCTATCACAATATGTAGAAGGAGATTTAGACTATCCGATTGCATTTTCTAGAAGGAAGTTTTCAACTACGGAATATAATTATACTACTAAAAATCATGAGGGATTGGCCATGGTATATGCATTATAGAAGTTCAGACATTATTTGTTGGGTTCTCACTTTCATATGTATATAGATCATGTTGTGCTTAGATACTTGGTACTTGGTCAATAAGCCAATGTTGGGGGGGGGGGATATGAAGATGGTTTCCACTATTCCATGAGTATTAATTTGAATTAATTATGAATCTAGGAAATTTGAACTCAACACCTGATCATTTTTTTTTCTTAGTATCCAAAGAAGATGCATGTAACTTGGATGACAGTTTACTAGAAACACACTTATTTACAATACAAATGGTGGATGACTATTTTGAATACATAGTTCATTTATTGATTATAGGGGTATCCCCACCAGAGTTTACAGTTGCATAGAAGAAGCAATTAGTAGTGAAGGAATCAGACTACCATCTAATAGAAAGAAACTTGTACAAGTTAGGCATAGATGGTATTCTGTTACAATGTGTATTAGAGCATGAAATACATGTGATATTGTCATAGGAACATGAAGGGGTTTCTAGAGGTCATTATGCAATAAAATAAATAGATTAGAATATTTTGCATGCAAGAATATGGTGTCCTACCCTGCATAAGGATGCTAAGGAATTTTGTAATACTTGCAATGTTTTTTAGAGAGTTGGGAAGTTGTCTAGGAGATATGAGATTCCATTAGTATTGTAAATGTCATTAGAGGATATTAATAAATGGGTCATTGATTTCATTGGACCGATCAATTCACCATAGAAGAGACCAAGAGATAGATACATCATTATCATGACATATTAATTGACTAGATGGGTTGAGTTAGAGCTAGTCATAGATTACAATGCAGAGACAATTGCACAATTTTTGTTTGAAAATGTGGTTACAAGGTTTGGATGCCGAAGAAACCTTATGAGTGGCCAGGGAACGTTTTTTTTAATAGGAAAAAATCATCCTTAACATAGGAGTTTCATATTTATCATCAAAATAGAACATCACATCATCCTTAGGAAAATGGGATAGTAGAAGCATCCAATAAGATCCTAGAGCATGCATTGACGAAGGTATGTAATGTAAGTTGAGACGACTAGGACTTGAGGGTTCCAACAATGTAGTGGACATATAGGAATATAAGTAAGAAGTTTATAGGACATACGCCTTTCATATTAGTGTATATAAAATAAGGTGTTATGCCTATGTAATTCATAGTACCAAGCCTGCGCATTATTGCCTTGGTAGAACTTATAGATTCTGGCGCAGTGGAAAAAAGACTGTCAGAGCTAGTAGAGATGGAAGAGGACCAATTTGTCATAGGTTTCCATCAACATATTTAGAAATCCCAAGGGAAATATTGTCACTACAGACACATTAAAAAAATAAGTTTGATACAAGAGACATAGTGTTACTCTATGATAAGAAGTTTTTGTAGCACCCTCGAAAGTTTCAGATGTAATGGTTAGGTCCATATGTGATACAAGTTGTCATAGATGTAGGTGTTTTTTAGTTAGAGAAACTAAATGGAGAAGTAGTGGAAGTATTGGTTAACCGTAGTAGACAGAAACTATATAGGGACAATTGTACTTCTACACACTAGTTTGAGCACACGGTGTGTGTACCATAGTACTTGTATTATAGTGTATTATATAAAGAAAAATAAGAAAAGAAAAGAAATAAAATAATTTGAAGGTTGAAGTGATGCATAAGGAGTAAGGAGAGAAATCCAAAAAATGTCACAAATATGTATAAAGAGGAAGGACTTGTTTGTATAAAGGAGGATTGAAGTGCAAGAAATATTTGTGAAGAGGGAGAAAAAAAACATTAAAAATCATACATGATGGGACATGCATTAAAGAGAGATCATGACGATAAATTCGTGGAGAGTATAGTCATAAATGGAAAGAGAAGATGATATTGTCATAGACTGACAAGATCTAGACCATGATTCACATAATAATTTGAAATTATTGTGAGTATGGAAAGCATTGCATGAGAGTAAAATCAGATGGGACTAGACATGATGGACATGCACAAGAAGATATAATTCGAAGATAGGATATAATAGCAGATAAAGGGGTGATAATGAAAGCCTATTCAAAGGAATAAAGAGCCAAAGAGAGCCAGTGTTGTAGGCAAATCCGAGTGTGTTGTAGAAAACGCCAGGTGTGGTTCAAAGAGTTATGGTATCACCAAAAGAAGGAGCTCCCACAACATACACAAAGAAGAAATGCGATAAGTTTTGAAATATAATCATGAGTGGACTCAACCCTTGGTATGCACTAATACCATGTTGATATTTTACCACTCTACTCAACACCCGATAGTTAGCTCAAAATAAAATAACTTCTGAAAGAACAACTGAGTAATCAAATAAACATGTAGTGGAAACATAAACAAGGAAACCAAATCAAGCACACATAAACACCAATACTTTTGGGAAAACCCATGGAAAAACCTGAGAGGAAAAACTAGTCCAATGATTCTTTTATTAAGGTCAAATCAAGGCTCCCGTAACAAGGAAAATGGACCACTGAGAGAACTATACACTGCAAAAAAACTTGGAAACTCTTGTGTTGATGTACGACCTTGTACCAACACATTTTCCAATGCATCCATGAATTTACCTTCTCTTATCTGTGGACATCTATGACTTTCCCTTTTATGAACCACAAATATCCATGAATTTCCCTTCTATAACCCATGGATATATGTTCCTATATAAACTATGGCCCATAGATAGGTATGAAAAGGTCATATGTCAAGATCTGTATGACTCTTCTCTTCCCTCTTGTTTCTATCCCTTTAAACCCACTTCTGGTTGCTTCTGCTCTCTCTCCTCCTTGACTTGTATTCCCTCTATATGGAAGCCCTTCTCCACATATAAATATCCTGAAAAATAGTCCTTTTCTATCCAAACCTCTCATCAATACTTGGATGAACTCTCTTCACCTAACCAATGAGATCTCCTCACTCTAGTGTAAGCAAAAGTCCTTCTTTGCTCCTACACTCCTCACTAGAAAAAGTCCTTCTTTTATATCCTCAACCTTTGTCTATCACCAAGTCTCTTGACCTCGATCTCTCGTCAAAATTCTCGACAATGTCGATGCACTCAACACAAGTCTCCCACAAGTGTCTTCCTCCTTCTCCTAGACCTGATTTTATAATCATGAGTTACAATCTATTTCTAATATCCAAAGTGATATATTGTTGATATTACTTCTCACACCCACTTAAGATTTATATTACATGATGCATGTTAAGCATGCCTTTAAATTTGGGAAAACCCTTGGAAAAACCCCAGAGGAAAAACTAGTCCAATGATTCTTTTATTAAGTTTAAATCAGGGCTCCTGTAACAAGCAAAAGGCCCACTGAGAGAACTATATACTGCAAAAAAACTTGGAAACTCTTGTGCTGATGTATGACCCTGTACCAATGCATTTTCCAATGCATTCGTGAATTTCCCTTCTCTGATCCACGAACATATAAGAATTTCCCTTCTATGAACCACGGATATCCATTACTTTCCCTTCTATGACCTATGGATATCTATGACTATATAAACTATGACCCACAGATATGTACGAAAAGGTCGTATGTCAACCTCTGTATGACTCTTCTATTCCCTCTAGTTTATGTCCCTTGAAACCCACTTTTGGATGCTTCTTCTCTCTCTCCTCCTTGACTTGTATTGCCTCTATATGGAATCCCTTCTCCACATATAATGATCCTAAAAAAATGGTCCTTTTTTATCCAACCCTCTCATCAATACTTGGATGAAATTTCTTCACCCAACTAGTGAGATCTTTGTACTCTAGTGTAAGAAAAAGTCATTCTTTTCTCCTACACTCCACACTAGAAAAATTCCTTATTTTCTATCCTCAACCTTGGTCTCTCACCAAGTCTCTCGACCTCGACCTCTCATCAAAATTCTTGACAATGTTGACTCACTCAACACAAATATCCCACAAGTGTCTTCCTCCTTATCCTAGCCTTTCTTTTATAATCATGAGCTACAATCTATTTCTAATATCCAAAGTGATATATGGTTGAGATTACTTCTCACACCCACTTAATATTTATATTACATGATGCATGCTAAGCATGTCTTTAAATTTTGGAAAACCCCTGGAAAAACTAGTCCAATGATTCTTTTATTAAGGTCAAATTAGGGCTCCATAACAAGGAAAATGGACCACTAAGAGAGATATAAACTACAGAAAAACTTTGAAACTCTTGTGCTAATGTACGACCCTGTACCAACACATTTTCCAATGCATCCATGAATTTGCCTTCTTTGATCCACGAACATCTACGAATTTCCCTTCTATGAACCACAAATATCCATGAATTTCCCTTCTATGACCCATGGATATCTGTGACTATCTAAACTATGACCCTCAGATATGTACGAAAAGATCGTATGTCAAGATCTATATGAATATTCTCTTCCCTTTGGTCTCTGGCCCTTGAAACCCACTTGTGGTTGCTTCTTCTCTCTCTCCTCCTTGAATTTTATTCCCTCTATATGGAATCCCTTCTCCACATATAAAGATCCTGAAAAATGGTCGTTTTTTATCCAACCCTCTTATCAATACTTGGATGAACTCTCTTCACCCAACCAGTGAGATCTCCTCACTCTAGTGTAAGAAAAAGTCATTTTCTCCTACACTCCTCACTAGAAAAAATCCTTCTTTTCTATCCTCAACCATGGTCTCTCACCAAGTCTCTCAACCTCGACCTCTCGTCAAAAGTCTCAACAATGTCGACTCACTCAACACAAGTCTCCCACAAGTGTCTTCCTCCTTCTCCTAGCCTTTCTTTTATAATCATGAGTTACAATCTATTTCTAATATTCAAAGTGATATATGGTTGAGATTAATTCTCACTCCCACTTAAGATTTATATTACATGATGCATGCTAAGAATGTCTTTAAATAACTCAATTCACTAATAAATACAATTTTTCTTTAATTAATTCCTTATAACTAAAGTAAAGTCGAGACTAGAATATTTTCAAAAACTTCCACATGCAAAACATATGTCTATGTAGAAATACGTGTTTGATGCTACCAAAAAAATCAACAGTCCCTCTTAGTGAGGAAGGTGCTTTTCCCACCTGGAGTTGGCTCTATCTTCAGTACCATTTATTCTCTCCAATACACATGATTGGATTCTCCCTCTGAAATTGAATTTGTCCCTACCATGATGGTTTAACCTGTATTCAAAGACTCACTACCACTAAACATGATCCTAGAATTTTCCTTCTCCTTAGAATCCTACATTGTTATATCGTACCATGACTCCTTGTTTACTGAATTGGAAGGATACTCCTTCCAACTTGAACTTGAAGGTTGACTCCCTCTGATTTTCTCAACCTTGAGAACTACCTACTGCATGTTCTCTATCACTATGATGCTGGAAATTTCTCTCATAGGTTGGACCTTTAGCCTATACAAGTTTCTCTCTCTAACTCTAAATACAACTGCTTTTTCTGAGGTATATCCTATGGAATGATAAGAACCTTTCCATCTCATAATAATACCTCGTATCCCTTCTTCTCAATCAATGAGACTAAGATCACACTCCTCTTGATTTTTGGCACCCATATCACATCCTCCACTCTCAATGTGCCTCCTAACTCCATGTGTAATGGAACTATTCCAAATCCCTTCATTGCATTCTTGGTCCCCATACCAAATTCCACATGCATATCTGAGTCAGAATCTATGAAGCTCTTGAACACCTCTCGCACTCTTGTCATATGACATGTGGCTCCACTATATATCAACCATGAACTATCCGATATAGTTCCCAAGGAAGTTTGGGAAATAAGTAAGAACTTTTTCTATTCAAACTTCTTCCAAAACTCATCCAATTGAGTATTTTTTGATGAATCTACCTCTCAATTTCATCTACCCCCTTATTCCTATGTGGACATTTCCCTACATAATTTCCCAACTTGTGGCATGAAAATCACTTGACTTTTCTCATGTCCTTATTCTTCTTTCCATATTGAGAGGTCGACTCTCCACTAGCAATCTTCTTGAACTTGCCCTCCCTTTCTTGGCTTGAAAGAGAAAATTTCTCATCATGGCTCCTCTTCAAACCATCCCTGGACTCTAACCAAGTCTCCTCATAAATAGAATCATTCCATAGTCTATCAAAACCCGATACTACCTCTTGTGCAAAAATCCCCTACAAAAAAGGTTCCTAAGACTTGGGAATACCTCTCAACACTACATTCACAAAATCAACATATTGTACTATCTCACCAATCATTGCAAGTGATCTTAGATCTGTGTAATCTTCATAAAATAATTCACAACCATTTCCTCACTAGACATCTTGACAACTTGAAGTTGGTGCTTCAAATGTAGAAACATGCCTATATTCTTGTTTTGGTATAGACTCATCAAATCATCATACATATCCTTGAAAGATTTCTTCTCAAAAATGTGTAGAAGTGAGTGATCCTTCACTAGTTCTAGAAACACCTACTTGTCCTTCACTTCCTTATTCTTGTGAACTATCAATTCTTGTATATCCATAGGAGTTGAAAGCATAGCCTCAACATACTCTTTGAGGTCATTCTCCTCGAATAGAAGAAGAAATCTTGCCTTCCAATCCTGAAAGTTTATTTCCCCTTCTAACCTGGTAGCATAGGAATTCACAGTAGCAATTTTGTTCATTTCACAACATCGGTGAATTAGGAGTTTTCACAACGATATTTCTCTTGTGATTTGTAGTGTTCCTGAAATTGGTGATTTGGTAGCGCTTCTAGATTTGGTAGAACTTTTAGATTTCATAGCACCAAGAGTTCTTTGGTCATTCATAATGATTGGTCATCACCATATCAACACCATCCTACAAACTCAAAAAGAGAAAAAAAAATGTGAAGAAACGAGGCTTTTGTTGCATTTTGGGGGCAGTGTGACCCACGATGTGACCCTTTTATGCAGTGCGACCCTTCTACGCAATGTGACCCATGGCGCGACGCTTCTGAGTAAGGTTGGAAAATTCATTTTTTGAGGGCCTTCCCATTGGTATTTTCTCAAGTTTGATGGTTCATTGGTGGGGCTACATGAATTAGTTTCCAGAATTCAAATTGGACTCCTAAAATTGGCCAAAATAAGCCCTAAACTAGCACTATGCTTCTATAGTTTTGGACACTACGCTTCTGCAATTTTTGAGTGAAGAACTTAAAACTTGGATTATGAACAAATGGGAAGGTATTTTTGAAAAATGGAAGAATTTTTTATTCATCACATACACAATAACAAAAATCTCTCTTCATTTTTCAAAACTGTTGAAGGAAAATCTCCCTGTGGACAGGTAGATCGCCTCAAAGAGATAGACTCTTAACTCTAAGACAGAAAGTTTTTATCATGGTCACTGACTTCCTTTTAGACCTAGTTGGACTAGTGTGTGAGAAGGAAGGATAAAATAAGTACCTTTTACAGGTGTTTGTCCCTACATGCTCCGAGTTGAGCTCCAATCTTTCACTCTTCGATAAGCCATGTAGAAAAACAAAGTACGACCACTTCCTATTGTATCAAGATTAGTATGAAATAGGTCTATCTACTAAAGAGACAAATTCATGTGAGATTTAACATGAATTAGAAAGAAACAGGCCAAGCAAATTATATTAATGAGGACAAAACATTGCTTACAGTCGTAGATGGATTGTAGCAGTTTCGTCAAGTCCTCCTTGTCTACCCCTTTCTCAAAAGATCCACGATATGAATGATGATAGCTTCATCGATTAGTCCCTATGAGATCATAGGTCTTTTGCTTCCAAAACATATCTGTTCCAGCACCACTTATAAGATCATAAGTTTGGTGTGATTCTCTCTTTTCCAGTCCCCCTTTCACCATTAGAAGGCTTGCTTATATAGCCTTAGAGAGGCTCAACAACTTGAGATATCTTTAGGGTGAGTTGAGTATTTTCCTCCTTCAGTTAGGGATCTTCCCTAAGATCATGGCTTGATTGAGGATTCGAATCCAACTACCTTCCAAGAATAAAAGGATGCTTCCCCCATTCATCTCAACAACTTAACTGCTGCTCAGAATAGGCAGCACTCCCTCGAAAGGGCCATCAGAGCGCTATAGCGCTCCCTAGTAGGATTTAGGGGAGTTCCAGCACTCCTAAAATCAATAACGCTCATCCAAAAGGGACAAAGAAGCTTTATAATTCTCCCAAACAATGTAAGGGGGAGCACTAGCACTCCCAGAAGAGGTATAGGGGAGTGCTCCCCTCCAAAAACTGAATTTTTGGGGTGCTTTCAGATGGAAAAAGGTTCATAATCCTACTGACTCATTCCTTCTCTTCCAAATCAAATGTTTGAGGTGTTTCAAGTGTCCTTCTCATGTTTTTATAGGCAAAACATAGGCATCATGACAGTATGCTTTCTTTAACACTTGCAACACTTTTGAGCAAAGTGCGACACTTGTGAACTTTGTAATGACGACACTTGCGACACTATCAAATTGAGTATTTTTTATGTGTAATAGATTTCCCCCCAAAGTATGAAGTTAGAATACAGGAACCGATAACTGAAATGATTTGTAGACTTTCAAGCAAGGGTATAGATGCAAAGAACCTGACAGAAGATGCACACAAACATCCAACAAATATTATGACATGTTTCAAACCCCAAGGCAGGCATACCTATGCTTGGGTGATCAAGACTTGAAAAACATGGCCGCCATAAAATACACTGCAGATCCATAATTGTATTAATAAAAGGTATAGCCATTGAAAATACACTGTGGATCTATACTCCTATGACCTGAACTAATCGTAGACACGAAGAATACACAGTGCATATACAAGATGACAAGACATAGCCATGACTAATACAAAGTGGATCTATGTAACAATATATGTGTCATTGTTCAAGAGAAACTCCTTCGCAACCTGGGCAAAGTACATATCAGAGTGATCCCTCAACCCAGAGTCTTCTTACCGATCCTGATGTAGTACGAATCTAACCATGTGAATAGATGTCCTGATGTCAAACATGGCAGAAACCACTTGATTATCGGTCAATGATGTAAACCATTAACAAGCGCGAGGGAGATCACCATTAATGCCAATGATTCCCAAGGTTCTCTAGTACATTCCAGTGAATGTGAATGGATGAGATGGAGTCGAACATCCGTGGAATCATACGATCATAGGTCAATGATGTAAACTTGTTTTCAGACTTGAGGAGGCCTGCCATTGAGGCATGCAGGTCCCAAAGTACTAACTGGTTTCTAAGTCTAATTCCTGGATAATGTGTTGAAGTCGACAGGAATAGGCTCGTCGAAGGAGGGCCTTGATGTATCCCCCATCAACGAAATGAAAGGGACATAGAGATGTAATTGGTAGATCAAATGAACATGGACTGACATGGGTATTGAGACAAGATATTTATGATGGTTGACTCTCGAGGAAGATACTTCCCTTGAACACTGAGGCACAATAGAAAAAACATGACATGGACCAAAACTTGATGATGCAATGGATGTTGTGACTTACGTCGGGTGACCCATAGGAGTGAAAGAAACTCAAAGGATTGGCTCAGTGCAGAGGTTCAGTGGATTAAGATGTGCACAAAGACAAAGTACTGTGTTCAAGGGAGAATCTAAGAGTTACTTGGTAATGTGCTCAAAAACTGCTTGGCTTGCTTCTTTCAATTTTTTCGCCCATCCAGATAGACGAGTACCTCCTTTTAATTTAACGAGCTCGAGGAGGATAACACATGCTTGATAAAACTCACCTTCAGTAAGTTCCTCTTCCATTGTTTAACGAACTGGAAGAAGTAAGGGTTCGATCCCATATGGGCCTGCCGATGTTTTGTTTAGCGAGTCCAAAGATAGAAAACTCAAAGGTTTTTCATGATTATAGAGTCGGGAAAAACACTTAAAAGAGAACTCTCTCAGTTCCTTTTTCCTAAAGTAGTCTAATGAGACCGAAAAAGAGATAAACTATCTCTCAATAGAAGTTTTCTTCAAATACTTTAACGAGCATGAAGAGAACAAGGTCCCTCGGTAATCTTTTCATATTTAGAGAGTCTGAAAAGAACTTAAAGGTGACTCCAATGTTGTCCTTTTTCGTAATGTTAGTCTCGCGAGGCCGAAAAAGAGATAAATTATTATTCGAAAGACACCCTTTCAAACCATTTAATGAGTGGAAAGGGAAGCAAGATCACTCGGAAATCTTTTCATGTTTAGAGAGTCTGAAAAGAGATTAAAGGAGACTCCAGGGGGTTCCTTTTTCGTGTATCCATACAGGTTCGAAAAAGCGATAAAAGTCTACCCGGATGCATTTTCATGTATTTACGAGCATGAGAAATAACAAAGAGTAAGCTCAATATGCCCCCAGCTTGAGAACTAGTGGCTTAACTCCAAAAAGATCATGAAAGGCTGGAGACATGCCCTCCAAGCTTCAATTCATTCGTCGGCTCTGAGGTCGTCACCAATTTCTCTAGTAGATGAGAAAAAGGAGAAGGGTGGATGAAAAGAAGGTTCAAGAGAGGTGACTGTTTCACTTTTTAACGAGCTTGACATAGGAAAAGAACGATGCTCAGGACCTCTGTTTCATTTTTTAACGAGCTTGCCACATAGAAGAGAAACTATGCTCGTGGTTTCATCCAGATCATGGCTTCCAAGAGGATAATGCTCTGGAAGGGTACCATGTCAAAGGATAAAATGTGGTCATGGCCTCCAGGAGATCTTTGTTGGATGGAAGATAATCACTCGAGAAGGAACACATATCGAGGGCCATGATAGGAGTAAGGAGATCAAGCTTCAATAATCCTACCGAAGAAATCACCATGTCCACTACTGGATCGAAATCGTCATAAGTTGAAAGCATGGGAGATAACGCCACATAATTGACATGTGGAGGGGGTGATACTTTCTGCATATAAGAACCACTTAGGGAGGTAACCCAGTCGGGGCCGATGAATGAAAGTTGATCAATTGTCACAATTATTCCATCGTGAGGGAAAGATATCACACAGAAAAGGGTGGATACAAGAGCTTTCATAGCATAGACATAATCCCGCCCAAGGAGTAAAGCGAAATCCAAGGGGTCTCGGACTACCATGACATCGATAAAGACAGTTTTCCCTCCCAAAGTTATAGGAAACTGAGGAAGGATCCCTAAAGGTTGACTAGTTCTTATGTTAAAAGCTAACAGATTTTGTGTAACAGGTGCAAGCTGCGGACAACCCAAAGCGTACCAAGCAACAGAAGACAAAATACTAACGGACGCACGTTCGTCTATCAGCGTTTGAGGAACATCTGAACCATGAACCTGTACTGTAATCTAGAAATGAATGTGAGAGGGAAGATGAGGTCTAGTTAGTTCACCCCAATAAAAAAGGATGGCTTCAATACTTGGAGGGGGTTTAGCAGGAGAAGGAGGAATGCCCCCCGGTACGGTAGAGTCTGTATTAACGAGAAAAACATGGGCAGTATCAGGTTTACCCTCTAGAAGGAGAGTAGGATTGATCGATGATTGGATCGGATCAACCAATGGTGGAATTGGATAGACCACTTTAGCACTCTTCAAAGGAAGAGTGGGACTGACCAAGGAAGGGAATGGATCAGTCAGTTTGACATTCCGCAATGGAGGAATCGGATCGACCGATGGTGAAACTGGATCGACCACTTGAGTTTCATTCTCCAATGGAAGAATGGGGTCGACGGGTGGAAACAGATCGATCGCTTTGGTGTCACTCTCTAACGGGAGAGTGGGATCGACTGAGGATGAAAACAGATCGACCACTTTGGTGTCACTCTTTTGATGAAGAGCGGGGCTTATTGATGACGGAACTGTATCAACTACTTGGGTTCGTGGCTCAATCGAGGAGGAAACTAGATTGACAACCTGATCAACTAGACTGACAGGGGATGGAACCGGATTGAATAGTCCATCAACCAATGATGGGTCGTAGGAAAGCTTACGATAACCTTTTGGAATTTGAATTTTTTCCAAAAGAGAAGAAGCCTCATCCATGCGAGGACAAAGGTGAGAGTAATGATTACCTTTACATAACATGCAAGGGATCTTGACAGTTTTCTTCTTCTTACCAACCTTAATGACACTAGTTGACGGGGTATCATCGGCATGACCGATAGAGGCTGATGACGTGGAGGACCACATTTCTAAGACCTGGGTAAGACCGGGGCAATCCCTCAGAAAGTGGTCACCCTTACAAAGGATGCAAGGGAATTTGGGTTTTGGATTCTTCATTTTAATCTTGTTGACCTCATCAACACTCCTAGTACTATTAACAATAACTGGTTTCTTAGATCCAACATCTGATGTTTTTGGGGCCTTTGTCCTTTTCGGGTTCTTCTTCTTCTTCTCTTTCCATTTCTTCTTCTTCTGATCAACCTGGCTACTTGCTTTAGGGATTTCACTAGGCAAAGAAGGAGAAATGGAAGGAGACTTGATGGACGAAGAAGGAAAAAAGTCGACATGAGGTTGATGTGTGGGTGGTGTATTGACATCCAAAGTATTAGGTGCAACTGAAACATTGGG
>JZKD02S0211199.1:223327-240689 GCA_000966675.3 Picea glauca
AGTATTAGGTGCAACTGAAACATTGGGAGGATTTGGGATCACCGAAGTGGGGAACAACCAAACTGGTAATCCAATAGTGAGTCCTGGAAGACTCAGTGTGGCAACATATGGAGGAACAAAGTTTCCAAATGAGGGAAAGGTATAAGGTTCCCTAGGAGAAGGGGTTCCTCCGTTGGTACTCCCGGGATTCGATGCCATTAACACTGACTCGACCTAAGGTCCACTAAGTAAAACAAACAACACAAGCTATGAATCTGAGAAGCAATCAATCAAACAAAACCTTCCAACAATGAAACCA
The DNA here is from genome assembly GCA_000966675.3 of Picea glauca. Classification (NCBI taxonomy): domain Eukaryota; kingdom Viridiplantae; phylum Streptophyta; class Pinopsida; order Pinales; family Pinaceae; genus Picea; species Picea glauca. Next base: position 223,626 of record JZKD02S0211199.1, read on the forward strand.
CTAGTTGGTGATGAAATCCAACGTCGCAAGATCAAAATTGGAAGGGGCGGGGATAGAGCGGGTGGATCAGTTACATTGATGACCTGCTTAACGGACTTACGCCTTGGTGCAAGCTTCCACACAGTAATTGTGGATTTACCCTCCAAGGAGCTCGAGTGATTTTGACTAACATCTGTTCCAGGTACAGTGAGACTTCCCTTCACCGTCACCTTGTGTAAGACCCTAAATATTGTGGCTACTAAGGTCACCAACTCGTAGTCCGCCCCTAGGTGGGTACAGTCGATAGTTTAGTCGAAACGTATGGGCACGATAACAAGTCCGAAATCAAATTGAAAGGCTCCCACACATAATTGTGGGTATACCTTCCAGTGACCCCCAATATACAATCCGACCACTACAAACAGTTGGGCCACAGAGGGATAATCTCTGTAACTCACCCGAATGAAACCTCGTGTGTAACCCCTGTGTGAGAGGGGGATCCCATCAAGCCAATATGACAATTGGATTTGACTCTCCCTACCGCAATATACTAAGTTTGTTCGATAGCTTTGGAAAGTTATCCTTTCAATCTTTTCCAAAGCCCTACACCTTAAACTAATGTAGGTTTGCTAACAATGATGTAAAAAGTCTGATAAATTTTAGTTAAGCATTGATTTTAATGGTTGTTGTTTACTCAGAGGGTGTACGAAAGTGAAACTGATGGACTGATGACTCAATTCCCAAAAATATGCATGAAATATGATAAGAAATCATTTATTTTCAATGAATACCTATTTAAGGGAAAGAGGAAGAGTCATTTCACTATCAAACACTTGATAAGGAATGCCCTCAATAACTTTTGTTCTCAATCAAATCCAATATGATGCTACAACATTTCAGAAATGAAAACTAATATGAAAACTAATCATTAAGATGTACTTTTGTCGTTTTCATGTGAATGATGATCAATTCAATGAAAAAATTGTCTTGCCAACTACCCTTTCAGATCAAGGAGATTCGGACAAGAAAACGCAGATTTCGCACCAACAACACACCCTTTTGAAATCAAACAAGAGAAAGAAAATAAAAAATGCAAAAGGAAGGAGAAAGAAATTAGATCAGATGACCTCAAAGAAACAAATGAGAAGAGTCACAGACTTCTAATGTCCTTCACTAGAGTTATCGCTCAGTCGGATAGGAGAGAAGAACGCAGCGGATTGATTTCAAGCTCTCAACAGCAAAAACTCAAAAATAAGGGAGAAGGGCATAAAATCTGAACAATAATATGTTTACTTCTTAGGAGGAAGCATGTCAAAGTTCAAAATAACAAGCACTGAATCCCAAAGTAGCTCAACAAGTGAAAAAACAGGGTTTGGTCCTCCAAAAAATGCAATTTTTTAAGAGATTCTGTGCAAAAAAGGGTTGGCGCTCTGGTGTAAGGGCCACCAGAGCATTATAAATCTCTGTCTAACACTTCCAGGGAGTGTTGGCACTCTACTAACATGAGCACAGGGGCACCAGGCTCAAAAAACTCATAAAAATGTCCAAAAACCCAAAATTTCAGTCAAATTTTGACAGTCAAGATGAATGTGATGGGGTAAAGAGTCAATCAGCGAGTGCAATAAGATATAAAGGGGTGAACAAGGCCTAATAAAAAAAAGGGTAAAACAATGTCTATGAGGAAAAACAAAGCTAAGAAAGTTTTGATTCAATTCCCCAGTAGAGTCGCCAGTTTCTATTGAAGGAAAATCTCCCTGCAGATAGGTAGATCGCCTCAAAGAGCTAGACTCTTAACTCTAATATAGAAAGTGCTTATCATGGTCACTGACTTCCTTTTATATCTAGGTGTACTAGTGTGAGAGAAGGAAGGAGAAAATAAGTACCTTTTACCGGTGTTTGTCCCTGCATGCTCCGAGTTGAGCTCCAATCTTTCGCTCTTCGATAAGCCCTGTAGACAAACAAAGTACGACCACTTCCTACTCTATCAATATTAGTCCAAAATAGGTATATCTACTCAAGAGACAAAATCATGTGACATTGAACATGAATTAGAAAGAAACATGCCAAACAAATTATATTAATGAGGACAAAACATTGCTTACAGTCGTAGATGGATTGCAGCAGTTTCGTCAAGTCCTCCTTGTCTACCCCTTGCTCAAAAGATCCACGATCTGAATGATGATATCTTCACCAATTTCTCCCTATGAGATCATAGGTCTCTTGCTTCCAAAAAATCTATGTTCCAGCACCACTTATAAGATCATAAGTTTGGTGTGATTCTCTCTTTTTCAGTCCCCCTTTCACCATTAGAAAGCTTGCTTATATAGCCTTGGAGAGGCTCAAAAGCTTGAGATATCTTTAGGGTGAGTTGAGGATTTTCCTCCTTCAGTTAGGGATCTACCCTAAGATCATGGCTTTATTGAGGATTCGAATCCAACTGCCTTCCAAGAATGAAAGGATGCTTCCCCCATTCATCTCAACAACTTAACTACGGCCCAGAATAGGCAGCGCTCCCTCAAAAGGGCCATCAGAGCATTGTAGCGCTCCCTAGTAGGCTTTAGGGGAGTGAAAACACTCCTAAAATCAATAGCGCTCCTCCATAAGGGCCAAAGAAGCTTTATAATGCTCCCAGACAGTGTAAGGGGGAGTGCCAGCACTCCCAGAAGAGGTATAGGGGAGCACTCCCCTCCAAAAACTCAGTTTTTGGGGTGCTTTCAGATGGAAAAAGGTTTATAAGCCTCTTGACTCATTCCTTCTCTTCGAAATCAAATGTTTGAGGTGTTTCAAGTGTCCTTCTCATGTCGTTATAGGCACGACATAGGCATCATGACAGTATGTTTTCTTTAACACTTGCGACACTTGTGAGCAAAGTGCGACACTTGCGACCTTTGTAATGATGACACTTGCAACACTATCAAAGTGAGTATTTTTTATGTGTAACAAAAACGTGTTATGGTTTTAGAGATATTAGACACAGAAAAGGTGCTACGAAATATACAGAGTTGTTTTAGGAGTGGCGCTATGGAATTTCTTGTAGCATCTACTGTTAGATATTTGATCATAAAAGAAAAAGGACGAAGTGGGTTTCTCTGAAATTGTTTTTGGAGGAATATAATATCCTTGTTGACTTGCTGACCAATTTTCAGCCTGACCCAGTTTGGCATTTTAGAGAAACAATTAAAACACTAGTGTGTTACATAATGTGCAACCAATTCTTTGTTTTTCATAGTTGATTGGATATATTCCTTGTTGGGGGGGTTTCACCTATCAAGTATGGTTCGAATGACTTCTCATGGATCCTTTATATGTCAAGTGACACATGCACCTAAGTCTTCTCTCCATTAATACCTCATGCAGTGAGTTGGAAACAATTCATTAAAGACTTCCAATAATTTCCTGAAAATTAGCAGTTTGTTGGATTTTTGTCTCTTTGATTGTTGCCACCTATCTCCAAGGCTTAGAATTCAATGAAAGATATGGGATTCATCCTCCTAAGGATATTTGGATGCTATTTTCTATTTAATGAAGGAGAGAGCTCTTGGGGAGGGGTTGGATTCATGATCCAGGAGAGAGGAGAGATCTAGAGGAGAAGTTGAGTTGCTCATTTGTAAGACTGAGGGCATGTATTGTAGGCATTTATTCCATTAGAGATTCATGAAAGTTGTGATAGCAAAATATTTTTATCTTGTTTCCATTATTTCTTATCATCTTTATTGATTAATATTTATATATTTTGAAGATCAAAAGTTTCCTTTGGTTAATGAATTCATGAGCTATAGAGGATTTCTGGTAATTGCTTGTTAATCGTAGATTAGTTTTCAAGCACTCTTTAATATATATTACATAAAGGATCTATGTTATGTGTATATTATTCTCTTTGTTTACCTTCTATTCTTCTATCCATCTTTTCATAATCGTTTCATCTATTAGGTAGCCTGATTGTCTATGATCTGGAGAATGTTATGACTCTATGCCCAATGGAATGTATTTACAGTAGTCTGATGTCCTCCCTTTTACTCTTTTCTTGTTGATCCACCTATTCAAACTATTTTGATCCATTTACATTTCTATGTTACCAATATTACTCTCATTTGTAGTCTGGGAGTGACTCTTGGAGTGATAAAATTTTTGGCATCGTTGTCGGGGACATAAATAAATAAATCTTCCCTAGGAGAACGACATTGATCAGATCCAACTTTTGATGGTGAACAAAGGTTGTTCACATATAAGAGACTACATCATTCACCTAATGAATCCAATCCATGAAGGAATAACTTGTTGGTGACTTCACTGTTATGGGATACAATAACAATGGAAGCTATCTTGGCTCGAAGGTTTGTACCTTTAAATTTTTCAGCTATTCCTATTTTCCCACATCCAGTACCTCATTTGAAAGAATGGGGAGATTTCTTGCCTATCTTGAGAGAGAGGAAGGAAGACCATTCTGCATAACACCTCATCAAGTTTCATGAGTGCATGGATCTACTAGATATACAACATGAGGATGTTCATATGAATATGTTCATGCATTCATTGGATGGAGATGCATTTAAATGGTATTTTTCATTACCCCCTTCCAACATTTCATCCTTGAAGGATTTCCACAGGGTATTCAATGAGCACAAAAAAAGGTACTTTTCAACTAAGTTATTAATTTGACAATTGTTGTGGGGAATATGAATTGCATGATGAGATTTAAATTATAGATAGAAAAGAACTCCCCCCTCACAATCTTCATAATATCTCTTATGATCTTCAAGATGATTTGATTTCCCATAAACATGAACTATAAATGGATAATAAAGAAGTCGAAGGTTCTCCTACCACCATTTTTCCTAATTGTTATAAATCTAAATATTTGGTTTCTTTAGATACAAAACACAATGATCAATTGTATTTTGGTCAAATGCCAATTGAAATCAGTAAAAGAATCCCTTGACTTTCAAATTCGCAGACACAGGGATATGGCAACAAACATGGAAAATCGTATTTGCAGAGATCCATTTTTAAGGAGGAACAACAAGATGACTATCTTTCTCCTTATGTATATGTTGATTCAAATTTATATGAGAAGGATGATTATGATGAGGAATAAGGTGACATTGTTTCAAATCTATTTCAAGATCATATTGTTGATTATTACATGCAAAAATATTCATCTTTACCATTATGATTTTATCCAGATGTTCCTATATTTGACAAATATAGTGATGAGGAGGAAGATTTTTAAAACTATAAAGGCTTGTTGACTAATGGAATCACATCTAGTTCTACTTTTAAACAAAGAGATGATCAACAATGAATTCATGCTATGGTTGATTATAGTTATGAGATTGTTGTTCCAAATACTTATGAAAATCCTCTTATTTCTGATACATTTTTAAAAGATATCATTGTTGGAGAGAGTAATCAACAGTTTTTTCATGATATATATTTTAAGACTCATCGTTCATTTGATCATTATGAAGACAGTGATGTAGAATATCAAAAACATATCTCTTCTTTTCTCTCAGAAAGTGTCAACGATAATGATCCAACACATCATAGCAATGGATCTGAGTCACAAGGATATGGCAAAGGAGAATAAAAAGGATTAGATGAGAAATTGATCATGCATGTTTCTCTATCAGTTGTTCAACAACACATTTTGTATGAATTTCAAGATCCATTTGCCACTTATATGGAGATGTTTTGTAGTAATGAAGTTTCAGTTGTTTCCATATTTAAGGCCATATTTTTGGATTGTAAGTATGATTTCAAAAATCATGATTTACATGCTACAATCCGTGTGTTTGTGACTTTGCATAAAATTGGAAGGAGAGTTCAAGTTGTTATTCAATTACTTACTTGGATGCATTGGAGATTAAGTTTTACTTGATCATTTTTCTTCTAATGATTAGAAGTAGGAGTAGGAAGGAGAATAAGATCGACATACAAGCAGTTAGATTATTTTCAGTTTGTCAGTTTGCAGTAGTATAAGACTCCTTTCCCCATGGAACAACATGCTTATGTCCATTCAAATATTTTAGGTGATAGGTAAGGCCACTGGTCTACAAGTTCTTGGCATATCGCAGGGAGCATGTCATCCCCCATGGAGCCAAATGTTAGCACAAGAATTTGCAGTAGCAATTTTGGTCATTTCACAGTTCTGGTTAATTAAGCGTTTTCGCAATGCTCTTTCTCTTGTGATTTTAGTGTTCCTGAAATTCGTGATTTGGTAGAGCTTTTGGATTTGGTAGATCTTTTAGATTTTGTAGCGCCAATATTTCTTTGGTCATTCATAATGCCTAGTCGTCACCATCTTAACACCATCCTGCAAACTCAAAAAGAGCAAAAATTGTGAAAAAACGAGGGTTTTGTTTCATTTTGGGAGCAGTGCAACCCACGGTGCGACCCTTCTGCGCAGTGCAACCCATGGTGGGACACTTCTAAGTAAGGTTGAAATATTTAGTTTTTGACGGCCTTCCCATTGGTATTTTATCGATTTTGATGGTTCATTGGAAAGTATACACATGGGGCTACTTGACTTAGTTTTCAAAATTCAAATTGGGCTCCTAAAAGTTGGCCAAAAGCATCCATGAACTAGCGTGATGCTTCTGTAGTTTTGGACGTTGCACTTCTGCAATTTTTGAGTGACTAACTTAAAACTTAGATTGTGAACAAATGGGAAGGTATTTTTGAAAACTAGAGGAAATTGTTTTTCATAACATACCAAATAAAAAAGCCTCTCTCTGTTTTTCAAAACGTGTTATGTTTAGAGAGATATTAGACACAGAAAAAGTGATACGAAATCTGTAGAGTTGTTTTAGGAGTGGCACTAGAGAATTTCTTGTAGCAACTGTTCTTAGAGATTTGATCATAAAACCAAAACGACAAAGTGGGTTTCTCTGAATTTTTTTTTGGAGGAAGATGATATCGTTTTTTACTTCCTAACCAATTTTCATCCTAACCCAGTTTGGAATTTGAGATAAACAATTAAAACACTAGTGCGCTACGGAATGTGTTGCAAATTCTTTGTTTTGCATAGCTGATTGGATATTCTCCTTGTTGGGAGGTTGCCATCTGTCAAAGAGGGTTTGAATGAATTATCATGTATCATTTATATGTCAAGGGACACTTTCACCTAAGTATTATCTCCATTAATACCTCATGCAGTGAGTTGGAAACAGTTCATTAAAGACTTCCAACAATTTCCTGAAAATTAGCAGTTTGTTGGATTTTTGTCTCTTTGATTGTTGCCACCTATCTCAAAGGCTTAGAATCCAATGAAATATATGGGATTCGACCTCCTAAGGATATTTGTATTCTATTTTATATTTAATGAAGGAGAGAGCTCTTGGGGAGGGTTGGATTCATGATCCAAGAGAGAGGAGAGACGTAGAGGAGCAGTTGAGTTGCTCATTTGTAAGACTGAGGGCATGTATTGTATTGTAGGCATTTATTCGATTAGAGATTCATGAAAATTGTGATACCAGTTTGTTTTTATCTTGTTTCCATTCTTTGTTATCATCTTTCTTGAGTAATATTTACAGATTTTGAAGATCAAAATTTTCCTTTGGTTAATGAATTCATGAGCTATAAAGGATTTGTGGTAATTGCTTTTTAATCATAGATTATTGTTCAAGCACTCTTTAATATATATTACAGAAAGGATATATGTTATGTGGATATTCTTCTCTTTGTTTACCTTCTATTCTTCTATCCATATTTGCATAATCTTTTCATTTGGTAGATATCTTGATTGCATGTGATGTACACAATGTTATGACTCCATGCCCGATGGAGTGTATTTGCAGTAGTCTGATGTCCTCCCTTTTACTTGTTTCTTGTTGATCCACCTATTCAAATTATTTTGATCCATTTACATTTCTATGTTACCAAGCTTACTCTCATTTTCACTCTGGGAGTGACTCTTGGAGTGATACCATAACCTTTCCTCAATATTCAATGTGTTCACCATCTTCAAGATCTGATATGATAACCCTCTACTGGAACTACCTTGTATTGTCATGTACATCCTATATGTGACTTGTCCTTCTTTGATCCATGGATATCTGTGACTTTTCCTATTGTCACCCATGGATTTTTGTTATTGTCTACACTATGACTCATCGATTCCTTTGTATACCTGCAAAAACACCTAATATTCCTAGTACTATTGTTTCCCTGAAAATTTGTCCTTTGATTTCCTCTGTTGGTTATCAACTTGACAAGATATTCCCTGTTGGTTTCCTCCATTCAAAGACTAATTTATGATACCATGTTGAAATATAATCCTGAGTGGAATCAACCATTTGTATACACTAATACCATGTTGATATTTTACCACTCTACTCAATACTCAATAGTTATCTCAAAATAAAATCAATTTATCTACTAAAAGAACAATGGATTAATCAACTAAAGATGTAGCAGAAGCATAAACAAGGAAACTAAATGAAGAACACATAAACACCAATATTTTTTTGTAAACCCTTAGAAAAAACCTGAGGGAAAACCAATTGAATGATGATTTTATTAAGGTCAAATCAGGTCTCCTGTAACAGGGAAAATGGCCCACTAATAGAATAACACACTACAAAAAAACTTGGAAACTCCTGTGCTATTGTATGACCCTATACCAACACATTTTCCAATGCATCTGTGACTTTCCATTATCTGACCCGCGGAAAACCATGACTTATCCTTCTATGACCTGCAGATATTCTAGACTCTCTAAACTATGACCCATGGATATGTATGGAAATAATGTATGGCAAGATCTGTATGACTCTTCTCTTCCCTCTAGACTTTGTCCTGTGAAACCCACCTATGGCTACTTATTATCTCTCTCCTCCTTGACCTATATGACCTCTAGATGAAATTACTTATCCACCTATCAATATCTTGAATCACGGTCCTTTGTGATCCAACCCTCTTATCAATAATTGGATGGAATCCCTTCACCCAACTAGTGATATCTCTTCACTCTAGTGTAAGAAAAAGTGCTTCTTTTCTCCTACACTCCTCACTAGAAAAATTCCTTCTTTATTATCCTCAACCTTGGTCCCTCATCAAGTATTTTGACCTCGACCTCTCATCAAAAGTCCTGACAGTGTAAAATTTCCCAACAAAAGTCTCCCACAAGTGTATCTCACACAATTTTCTTCCTCCTTCTCCTAGCCTTGCTTATATAATCATGAGTTACAATCTATTTCTAATATCCAAAGTGGTATACGGTTGAGATTACTTCTCACACCCACTTAATATTTAGATTACATGTTGCATACTAAGCATGTCCTTAAATAACTCAATTCACTAATAAATATAATTTTACTTTAATTAATTCCTTCTAATTAAAACAAACTCAAGACTATTTTGGGTAGAATTGATGTATCTTATGCGAACGTAATGTGCACCTATTGTAAGGAATGAATCCACATGACTAATATAAGAATCCATCTATTGTAGACGTAGCCTAGTTGGGGTGAACCACGTTAAATTCCCGTGTTCTAATTTTTTTGTTCTCATGATGTGTTGGTTTACTTTGTTTATTCGCACATATGATAGGTTCTTAAGGTTTAATAATAATATGTATCTGATGGTTCCATGCACTTGATTGAATGATTAAGTAAGATGAATCTTTCATACGTTATTATGTTATTGTAGTTTCACACACAGGGTACATTCCATGTTGGATGAATGTTAAGGCAGAACGATTATTAGAATGGTCCCCATTCCCTTCATGACTACAGAATCCTGGTTTCTACAGCTCCCATTGGTACCTCGGGTGAGATTTCACCTTCTTGCGGGTGATGCCGAAAGGGCCGATATTATCGGAAAATTTAATTTCCTATTAAAAGAAAAATCAATTCACTCAACACATTAATTTTCAACTCGGGGAAGTCTTTTTGTTTCAAAGTTATCATAAAAAGTAAATGCAGGAAACAAGTTCTAACTAACCCTGAATATCTATTGGTATGCAAATATAAGCAAGAAACTCACTCATTTTAAACTTAAGCACACTAGCCTGAAATGAAACTCACTTGTTGGGAAAGTAAAAAAAAATGTTGGAATGAAAATCACACTTCACACTTTCTTGAAATTAAACACATGGTTGAAATAAAATCACTCTCACACTTGTATTGAATTGAAATTACACACACACACACACACACACACACACACACACACACACTTTCTTGGAATTGAAATAAATATTTTAACTCTAATATCACTCATGGATAAATAAATCACACCTGCTGAAACATAAACTCTCTAAAATTCAAAACCTCACACTCTCATAAATTGTGATCTTAACTAAATCACACTTACAAAAATTAAAGTCAATCCATTCCTTGCAGAAATTGGAATCAATCCACACTTGCATAAATGTAAATCACACAACTAAAATTGAAAATAAATAAACCATATTGAGAATGAAAGTACTCTTGGAAATCAACTCAAGATGAAATATTATCTAATCTATTCAATGTATATCTATGTAATCAAAGGAACAATGTTGTATAAACTATGATCAATTAGCAGCAACCCAATCCTATACACAAGCACTTGAAAACCAACATAAGTAATGGAAATCTCAATTATAGATTTAAATCAACACACAAATAGTAACAACAAACTAAAATATAATAATTCTACTTACTATATAGAAACAATGATCCCTCCTTAGCGGAGGGGGTGCCCTTCCTCCTTAAACGGGGTGCTAGAGAAGGCTCAAGAACTATTAATCAAATCAACACCTCACATATCCCATGCACAAACTTACCAATCCTTTATTAATTAGATCTTTATAGAATACAAATCATTGTCTCTACATAGTCCTTCCCCCTGCTGTGATTAATGGCTTCACTTAAATAAACGGAGAGCTAAGGGACAAATCATAACCGATTTTCCCCCAAATTGGACTTTCTAATCTATGACCAGATTACAAATGATTTTTATTACAATTTTAGATTGTAATCAATAGATCAATCAATCAATCAATCAATCAATATCATATGTCAAGGATCTCTCCAACACTAATCAATTGAGAATAGGTCGAATTTGATTTTGCAATTTGAGAAAAATAGACAATCGACTGCAATAGTGAGTCTAGGAAGATGCCCCTTGGAAAAAACCTTTGGATCTCTCAAACCATGACTTAATTTGAAAAACATCCCACTTGGAACTCAATTGAGTCCATCCTAGAAAAAACCCATGTTCCAGAGGTTTGCGATTCGCCTCCACTTGCTCGAAAATTCCAAATGCAAAACTGCTTCTTCGTATCTACCACGTGTTTGATTTGGAAAGTTTGACCACAAACTGGAGCTCACATGTGCCACCTAGGTATGAAATAAATAAAACTACTCCATGTCATCGTGTCTGGGTACAAAATCCATGTTGTTGATTTCCTCATGGAGGTGTGCTAGTATGCCAACGTTGGAGGTTGTTCTTACAACTGCTACATGGAATTTTCTTCATAAACCATTATTAGTAAAAATATAAGCTTCAACTTATTAAAAATAAAAGAAAATTATCATTATTTAAACACTAAATAATATATGAGTATGAAAAGGTATTTTACGAGAAATTATGGCAAATTGAGTGAGAAATGAGTGGTAAGAGGAAGCGAAAGGGATGAAATGGATGTATGGGAGTCGTAATAATGATGACAAATAAATGACCCAACATCTCCCACAAACTAAATATGTTTCATGTCCTCATGCAACTCAATAACTTTGTACCAACCAAGCACATCAACAACAACAGTGTTTTAATAGGAGTAGAAACACTTTGGGAGTAACAACACTTGATAGTAACAACACTTGGGAGTAACAATAGCTTTGAAAATTCCAATTTTTATGCAAATCATAACTCGAATCAAGAATATTTTTGATGGTGTTATTGATCACCCTCTAATGCATATTCCTACCAAAAATAATAGAAACCTAATGCACAAATCCATATATATAAAAAATAAGTTGCTACAAGTGATTAACAACAAATGTTTGCAAATGTAACAGCCACCCTCTTATATCAGTTTCTCACAAACTACCAACTGGGTTTTGTTGAATATTTCCAAGAAAGTTTTTACTATTCCAATGCTTCTCCACACCAAAAATCAAAGATACCCACATCACTAATTTCGCAAAAAAAACAAATTGGTTGTAGGTGATGATGGTCATTTTCTCGAAAAAAGTTCATTGGATTGGGCCGAAACTTATTGGGTTTGTTCATCATAATATTATGCACTTTCTTTCCAAAAATCACAAGAACCTAGTTCCCATATCTCAAGATATCCTCTAATAGTTTTCTACACTTTATATAAAAACAAATGTGCTTGAGAAAAAGACATGAATGGAAAAGGATAAAACAAATCCTTGTGCATGGTAACTCCTCCCCCAAACTGAAGAAATAACATGTCTGCATACACCCTTTATCTTCATTTTATTGTATTCATCCTTTGTGTCCAAAGTGCTATCATATTAAGTTTGATTTTATATTATTGTTATATTGTGTTGAAATGATGCTCATTTTGTTTCTTCCAAGTAGTTGTTGTACTTTTTATGAAACTGCATTTCTTTACATAGAATCTATGTACTTAAATGATATTCATATAGAATCTGACTTGTTTTCTTCCTGAATTGAAGAGAATATAAAATCATCTTGAAGTTTCTTAGATGATAACCAACCTCTCAAAAAAAATTAATATATGTATAACATCTTCTCTACACTGGAAGAATCTATCTATTGCTTGATTTTTTGGTTCTAATGGATTTCTTCTTGATTACCGTAGAAGGAATTGTTTTTGCAATTTATTTCAACAATCACCAAATATTATCCTCCTTATTCATATTCCTAAATAGTAAGATTGTGGTTCTAATAGGAAATGTAATGAAACATGACCAATATCATCCTCAACATATAACACCTTTTAAGCTCAGTAGAAGAGACAAGAGGATAACCATAAAGAATTACTAGACATTTTTTATGTGTATTGGGGTTACACAAAAAATTCCATTTCTCGACCTATTGTAGGTTTTGAAAATATTCTATAGTAGAAAAAAAAAATGGAGCTTCTTGTGTCTATGAAATACCCAGAGTGACCCACATTTAAATTTTCAATTCTTCCATACACTAAGTATGCTTTGCTAGAAACAAGACACAAATCTGACCTCAAAATGACTGTGTGTTATTATTATCAAATGAGGATATTAGGACTTCCAGTTGACTATTCATGGGTAAACCTTTCCATAACACAACCTCAATATTCCCTTGAAACACAAAACAATCCATCATGGAAATCTCTGAATTTGTTGTAGGATTTATGTAGGAATGGCTTCTACAACATCTTATTTTATTATAGGTTCTTGTGGGGTAGCCTATCCTTCTCTTCCAGTAGCTTCTTGAGCTTGGTCATGTGTAGTATTTGATTCTTGGGTTGTTGGTTCTTGTGGAGATACAACAACACACCTTTCCTTATAGAACCTTATTGTGAAACTTTCCATCCAAAACCTAGTTTTCAGGAAAGGTTCATGTCTAGTTGCACCAGTAAACTGGTTTTCACAAATGGACTTATTTTTATATTTACTATTTTATTTTTTCATTTATTATTTACATTATCCTACCCTACTTGAAGAAAGACAAATTTATCTTCAAGTGTAGGAATATTTCCAATGGCGCTATGTGCATAAAAAAATTACGAGTGTACTCATATTCATGCTTGAAAAATAAACTTTGAGGGATACCGGAACATGAGGTACCAACTAATCTAATGGAGATGGTGCCAAGAATTGTTGAAAAATGAAGTGGTGAGACCTAAGGATTTCTTGGAACCATGATTCAATGTAGTCTTTTTATTATTGGTTCTCTTCCTTGGTTGGCATGCTAGGAAGTTCTTCAAAAGTGGTATCATCAAACTTCTAAATATACAAGGGGTCTAGGTCTAGTGGAAAGGAATCAAGGAATTCTTCGATTTCTGGCTCTAATGTCTGCTCCTCTTTGGATGGTGGCCATAATTGTATGAGCTCTATTTCATGTTGATAAGGACAACTAGAAGAAACTTTTAGGTCCCCTCATTGTGGGATTTGTTCATGGATGTTTTGGTCTTCTATACGGTCTTGATATGCAGACTCCTCCTTGGTGAAAATTGTGGTATTCTACAAGATATTGAGATGCATACTCTCTCTCCCTTATCCTTGGTGAGATGGAGAAGGGAGAGATGGAGGGAAGGAGAGAGTGTTATAGAAAGATTTGCCTCACCCTATGCAAACTTGCACATAAGGCCTTTTCCCATTTCCCTATGCAAACTTGAAGTCTCCTTTTGCAAATCCCAGAGCCAAAAACATTATTTTTCCACATATCCGTGCCCTACCTATTGTACATCATGTGTATACATAGGTTTTACCACTACATCCCACGTACATCGGGATTTTTTCCCTAAATTAAAAAATGGTGTCCGGTTTCCATGTCACGTCATAAGATCCATGATCCTTGACCTTCCATATAATGTAAACATTTCAACTTGACCCTTCAGTTCCACTTGAAGGATACAAATGGGCCAAATTTGAGTTATGGAAAAGAAGAGAAGAATTCAACTTTGAGAGAAAAGTTACTCTGGAGAAATTATTCACTTTATATTGAGTTTTCATCCCTTTGTCCTTTTAAGTTTGAACACATTGTTCAGCCCCCAAGATTTTCCCTACTTTATTGAGAACCTCATTGTCTCTCTTATATGACCTTACCTTTGGTGGATGATTGAAGTGGTGGAGGCCCAGCTGTTGGAACTAGTTTTTCTTAATTGAGACACTCGTTTCCTCCTCTATATCATAACATTCATTTGACTATGAAAAAACAAAAAAATATGGGCGGGAAGGGAGTATTATCTTATATTGGCTGCAGTCATGTCGCCTTTGAACAGAGAACAAAATTTTTGAGTCCACTTGTCATCAAAAATTTTGTTTTAGAATGACCTTAGGAAGCTGAGCTCATTACAGAGAGTTTACTCCCCCAACTGGTTACTCTTCTAGTCCCTATGGAGAGTTTGATTGATGCCTCCTACATATCAAAATTTCATCATTGAGTCTATGCTTCTAGAGTCTTCTATATGTCTCATTCTCTTGTTCAAAGGGTTTCGATCAACCTGTGTCAGCCACTCCTGAGAACTCTTGACTTTGCATGTCATCAATACCCTCAGTGTGTCTCATAATCACATGAAGTTGTAGTCCTATTACGCACCCTAGTCCTACTTTCCTCATTGATAGGTAACTTGAACCTAGCAGTCGACATTTCATCATTGGTCACTGACTGGGTGGTTTCCATTGTGTTTGACAAAAAGACATCTATTCACACATTGGGATTCATGTAGTGTCTTGGATTCCATTATCCCTATTGGTTTTTTCCTCGCCTTTGTGAGAAGTTTTCCTTATTGGCTTCTATTTAGAGGGTCTTTTTCATGTACTTCTTGCATCTGGCACACGCGAAATATGCACAGGGTCATTGGGTCGTGAACATGTTATTCATCCAATTTCTTCCAAATCATCAAGATCCTACTTTGTACCCATGATAAATGATGAGATATTCCTTAATTCTCTCCTTTCAGTGGGTCTCCTTCCATTGAATTCATCTCATCTATTCTGGAGATGATACCTAGAGTCCTATGAGTACCTAGTGGCTTGCAGTAATTAGTGGAAGGTTATCTCTCCATCGACAGTTGGGAATACATCAATGTCTCTTGATCGATGGATTCTTCAAGTGTTTGACCCTGACACCTCTATTCAAACTTATAATGATGTACTCAGTACCTTGATACCTACTTTCATTATTGGTAGGATGTCTCACATTTGTTAACAATATACCTCAATGACCAGTAATCAAACAAAGTCTCATTGTGTTCGACCTCAACTTATTTATTCACATGATGTAGACCTGGACCTTTGGAGGATTGTGTAGAATACTTGAAGACATTAGTTTATAGTAACAAATTTCCTAAGTTGTTTCTACCTTTCACTGGACTAGTACCTATGTGACTTCAGTGATCATGGGATATCAGATTGTACTCCATGGTATGCAAATATCTTTAGATTGATTTTCAGACTGGTTTTAGTGGGCCTTGTTCATGACTATGATAGCCTTTGGCATGTAGCCACCTTTTTATTTCCTATTCATGGCCATGGACAGTTTTTTGGTATATTTTCACATGGATCTATAGTGTAATTCAAATTGGAAACCATGTGTGCAAAGTCAGTACAAATTGTAATGAGTAACTAGTCTTCCAGTTGGTTCTCCATTACTCCACTTTTGGGTATTATAATGTATTTCAGCCATCACAAATACTCCTATGACCTCACACATTATGGGGCATCTATTATAGAAAGATTTTCCTCACCCTATGCAAACATGCACATAAGTCCTTTTTACATTTCTCTATGTAGACTTGAAGTCCCTTTTTGCAAATACAAGAGCTAAAAACAATATTTTTCCACATATACGTTCCCTGCCTATTCTACAACATGTGTATACACGAGTTGCACCATTATAGCCTATGTACATTGGGATATGTGCCCCCAAAAAAAAAAAATAGTGTTGGGTTTCCATGTCACGTCATGAGATCCATGAGCCTTGACCTTCGATATACTAGAGACATGCTGAATCGACCCTCCCATTACACTTGAAGGCTACAAATGGTCCAAATCTGAGCTATGGAAAAGAAGAGAAGAATTCAACTTTGAGAGCAAAGTTAATCTAGAGAAATTATTCACTTCATATTGAGTCTGCATCCCTTTGTCCTTTTAAGTCTGAACACATTTTTTATCCCCCAAGATCTTCCCTAATTGATTGAGAACCTTATTGTCTCTCTTATATGAGCTTTCCTTTGGTGGAGGATTGAAGTGGTGGAGGCCTGGATGGAAGGGACTTATTTTCTCAGTTCTGAACCGTGTCGGAATAGATGTTTGTAATTCATTTACTTCTGTTGATTACATGTTAAAAGAAATACTCTTTTCTCATCCAATTAATATCTTGCAAATATTTGAATTGTTATTCCATGGGTGTATTTGTTATGAATGTTGATGGATTATGCTATTGAATGTGCTAACATTATAT
>JZKD02S0211199.1:240739-285716 GCA_000966675.3 Picea glauca
GGGGGGGGGAGGGGGGAATAAACAGAGAGAGGGAGAGTTTTGGCACAAGGTTAGACCAAAGGTTCAACGCTACAACAATGCACCAAAAAAACCCTAACTACAGGCCCTTTTAGCAACACCTGCGAAGCATATGAAGTCTCACCCGAGGTAGAGGTAGGGGTGGTTGCAGGACTCAAGTGTCTGCAACCTTAGCTAGGACAAAGATATGTGATTGTACTACTTAATAAAGAAATTAGCACCTTCATTTCTTTAACATTCAATCATTGTCTACTTCGTTGAGAAAACAAAGCCTCGCCGTATTCACAGTACTCTACCATATCCAAGCACTTAGCATAAGTAAATAGGTTAGAGGTAACCAATCAGTCACTGAGAATATTCATGTACATTAGATCTAACATTCTATATATCATTAGCACTAAGCATAAGCAGATCTATCTGATCATCTCAAAGCACTAAGAAAAGAAGACATAAACACATTCAAACAAGCACCAAGAAAGATAACACAGTGTTTACATGGTTCACCCCTCTCCTTGGGCTACGTCCACCAACACTTCTTCTTTATTGCCTTTAGTCAATCTGTTACATCAAATATCCTCTAACCCTTACTCCGCACAGGACAAAAGATCTGCGCAGCTCGCTATATCCTTCTTCCCCACATTACAACACTAAGCCTTTCACAATCTGTCACAACTAATTGCACTCATCTCCGCAAGTCTCTTACAATCATGCACAAAGAATCAAAAACTCTACTTTCACTCAGAATACATTCATATCACTTATATCTAGCACTTGGCCTTTCATTCTTCTCCTCCTTTTCTTCCTATCCTAGGAATCTATTTATATATACAAAATAGGCCTAAACATGGGTAAACCTATGGGCCAACATCCATTTCCCCTTACATATTCCCAAAAACCCAAAAAGGAGCCCAAAAGGGGGTCGAGATCCCATGATATCTACTTCGTCTTATGTTCCTCCTTCGACAGGCTATTGAAATCCAAAAATAGGTCAACTTGACCAAGAAACTCCCAAAACTTGGTCAAGGGACAACAGGCCCCCAACACTCACCTATGACTCATCCTGAGTCACTCTCATCTGACCAACTCTGCCTCGAACACCTCGATCTTGGCTTGATATGCTTCAACTTGCTTCTTTGATGTGGCCTCTTTCTCGGTGAACTCCTGTATCACTACGTCGTTCACCAATCCTTCTAAACGTTGTTTTGTTGTGAGGACGACCTGGTCTATCTCTGCTCCTTGGCTCTCGACCTCTATAAATAGCAGACATGCCTTGTCTTGCATAGTTTGAAGTCATTGAGAGACTTCCATCACTTTTGTTTGAAGCATATGAACCTGCTGCTGAGTTGTGTGTTGTTCGTGAGATCTCTTCATTCTAACTACTAATGACAGGGCCTTCAAGTGTGCCTGTAGTGTATCCACATGTTTTTTTGCTTCCTGGAGCTGCGACTCTAGTGTCTGTAACTATGGATTCTCTATAAGGTTTTAATATGTTTGGGTGCTCCGGTTACTTAGCTTCTTGCACTCTAATGCAAGATCCTTTAATTTTCCCACTGCGTTGGGAGCAGTTTCTTCTCACTAGTCTCTTATCTCCTGAGGGGTTTCAGGTACAACGCAGAGCTCTAGATATGCAATGCACTGCTAGATATTCTGGATTACCTCTTCAAGTTGTGCCACCTTCTGTGGAACTTGTTCTTCAATCTGTACTTTGACGATTGCCACAGAGCAAAGTGCTCTGTTGACCCTTTCCTAAATTTCAAGTTGCTTAACGAGCAACTATTCCCTTATTTTTTGTAGCTCTGCTTTCTCTTCATCCCATTTTTCTTGAAGAGAATGTTTTTCTCGTTCTACATTGTTGTGTTGTTCTAGCATATCTCCTTGTGCTCACGCCAGATCCTAGGTGCCTTTCACTATTTATTTTTGATCTCATTAAAGGTGAGCTTCGACTATATTGAAAATCTGGTGTAATTGATTAGGATCATCATCTAGTGTTGGTGTTCCAACTGTTAGGGGCACAGTGGATACTGCGTGGCTGGACTGTAGTTCCTGCTGCACTTCTTGAAGCTTGGCCTTGATGCGACTGAACACCTCCTCCTGCTTGGCTTCCTTCTTCTCTGCTATCTCTAGTGAAGCATCGTTCAGTGCAACGACAATGAATTTGAAGTCATCTGAGGTTAGGGTGGTCTCAAAATTGGTTCTAGTTTCTTTCATTTTATTCCTTGAAGAAGTTTTTAGAGGGGAAACCTTCCTTTTCTTTGAGGGATCCTCCTCGTCTCTTGGCGGTGTAACCTCTCCTTTCTTATGCTCTACTTCTATTCCATCACCTTCTTTCTCGGCTGAAATAGACGCAGTCTTTACGGATGCATTGTCTAAATCATCGACCTCTTCGGTCTTATTTATCTTGTTAGGTCTGGTTGTATCCAGCGTAGTTGCGGGGCTGTCAACATCAAAAATCTCTACGGGGTCTGTTGGAAAAAGGAGCTCCACCAACCATTCCTTGGTAATATCCTCCAAGTCATCCTCCATTAACTTGTAGTATGACTTTAGTTGTTGGTGATTCTCATCATCACACGCTGTGATGTAGATGAAGTGGCAGTCCACACTGAATTTCATCAATGGCCTAAATTTGTGAAGTGTGTTCGGGGTTATGTGAGGCGTGGCCTGTATAAATACCTTCAACTAGTTATAATATGCGTGGAAGATGGAATTTGATTACCACTGATTTTTCATGCCACTATAATACCATAGTGTACTTAACTTCGCTTCCAGTGATTCAAAGGGCTCGACATCCAGGAAGGTTGCACCTTTCGACATCTCCCATGGGATGAAAGCGATTAATATGAGAAGCCAGCTAAAATGGAACTCGTACCCATAGTCCTACGCTTCCCTGCAGTCCAGTTCTAGTTGGTTCACCAAGTATTTGGCCCAATTCATATGTAGGCCCTCCACGCACTTCCCTGTGAGGTCAACTACAAATCTGGTTACTTGGGTCGGTCAATTCTTGCGAACTAGTTTACCTGCGATCAGCTGGAAAGCAAGGTGCACTGAGCCGCTCTAGATAAAGGCTACCTTGTAGCCTATCATGCCCTTCTTGACATCTCTGTACGTATCCTTTATCCTCTAGGAAAGAGCACAATCTATGGTCTTTCCGAGATAGAAATCTTGTGGTTCGGGGCCCTACATGCTTATCCCTATGATCCGATTGATCAAAGTTGGATCCACTGTGATGCGGAAGTTCAACCATAAGTATCCTCCATGATATAAGGATAGAAACAACTTAACGCAAGAATTCACTTCTTGATGCCTCCCGAAGTGAGGAATCCTCATTACATTAAGTAGGGTTGATTGCGTGAGGTTCTGGGTCCATGATTGAGCGATAATCTTGGAGTTATTTCCTTTGGTTTGCATCAGATATTTATGAGGGGCGAGTATACTGTAAACCTTCATGTCGCTAAGGTTGAAGTCATTGAAATTCAACACGGTGAGATTATCCTAGTCGACACGAATTGCACACACTTCTTTTGGAAGGTACACACTGATCAAAGCATACTCAAATTCATGGGGTACACTGTCACGATTGATGGCGCCACTCATAGGTGGTAGATAAGCAAGTAGAATGCTTGAAATCAACTTAACATTTGCGATATCATCTATGTTCTTAGTGCGCTTCTCATCGGATGGTTGGGATGGAATGGCTCGAGCAGTGGAAGGAGAGGCCTATAGCCCTCTCATCGATGATTCTTGTACACCTGTAGACAATCCTCGCTCTCACATGAATCTCTCTATCATCAAGTTGATCAGAACCTCTTCAACAACTTTCTCTGCAGCACTCAAAGCTTCTGAAATACACACTCAGGATAAATAATTCACGAGATCAGGGAACAAATCAGACATGGTAATGAGATAGAGAACGATAGCACAATGATCATTGTATAAACTTGGATTAGGCTGTGGGCTCGAATTCTCGATTTGGGAAAATTGTTCTCGGTGCATGGCACGACAAGATAAATAGGTAATTCAAAAACGGTCGGCTTGCAATGGGTATGAGCCTCCATTAACTCATGTTCAATTTGTTATGGCACGTTCCAATGGTCGACTGATGAACCTTTATTGATTTTTTGTTCGTTCGGAGTGGAAGTCCAAAGGATATATCAGCCCCAACGACTATATTTCTTTGTCATGGCGAAGTGCCATGTGTCATTGTTTTGATATCTTGACGAAGCTCCAATTCTGCAATTTTTCTTTCTTCGAGCTCTCCTCTAGAACCTCTTGTAACCTTTCAATATTATCAATTTTCTCTCTTAACTTTCTAGCCTTGTTTCTAGTGAGCTTCATCTCAGTAATGCGTTTCTCATTATGATTCTTTTCTTCTTTGGTCTTAGTTACTTCACGTTGTTGAAATTATTTCCTAGGGTTCCTGGATAATACTTCTTCTGTGTCTGGGATAGGTAATTCAATCTCCTAAGGATCCTCTAGTGTTCTCTTAGCTTCGGCAACCGGGTTGCTAGTTTTAAATATCTACAATCTGCTCTTTTGTTCCCCAATCAAGTGTGCGATCCTTCTGGTCATAAAGTCTTTTAACTCTTGCTTCTTTTGTTCCAAAAATTCATCTTCTTCCTTTCATCTGGCTTGATCTCTATCAATCCAAGGTTTTCCTATTAGCATGGTAAATGGGGCATTGTCTTCAAAAAATTTAATAATCTCAAAGTCTTCTTTTGTTGAAGTTCCATTGACAGTCATAGGTATATGAGCGAGTCTTCCACATAGGTTTACTAGCTTTCCTCTCAATAAAATTATTCCTCCTAGTGAAGGGATCATAGTAGGCCTTCCTATAGCTTCCCGGGTTCTCTCTGGTGTAATATTCATCTATGTTTCCTCATCCAGAACACAGTCAATTTTGAAGTCCCCTATCCTTGCTTCGATGCATTCCTTCTCTTTGAAGATCTCTGATAAGCTGACATGCCAGTGGTAATTCAAGGTTTCTTTCATTGGTATCAATACTTTCTCTGATTATTTCTAGGGTTCTACCTTTTCTGGATCTGCCTTGGGGTTCTCTTGATTCAGATTCATTCCTTCAAGCTTAACGATCATTCTAGGGCAATCCAATACTTCATGGTCTATATCGTTACAACAAAGACAACTAGGTCTTCCACCAGGGCATTCCTTCGCAAGATGCCGTGGCCGTCTGCAACTATAACAAAGGTTTAATCCTCTCTTCCTTTTAAATGATACCCATCTTCTTCTGTACTATGCACTAGGATCGTATGAGCTAACCTGAAACAAACTCTTTCTAGGATCCTGCATCCATTTGTTAGTCCAAACATCTTTTCTATGCATAGGTATAACATATCTTTCATGATTCTTATCAGCTATTCATATCAAATCATTTTTCATCTATTAGTGCCCTAGTTTTTAAGCTAGGACAAAATCTATCAAACATGCCTAGATTCATACTCTAGAAACAAAAGTTTCCACTTATATTATTTTTACAGAGAACAAATATTTCATATATAAGACTTTATTTTTAACTATTCTTACCTTTATCAGAGCACAGAACTTGCAGATCTTACCTCTTTTAGTTAGAAGTTTCCACTTTTACCTTCCTTAGAGCACAAAACTTTCAGATCTTTCTTCTTTTCTTCAGATTCAACCTTTTTTATTTATATTGGGATTCTTTCCTTCATATCTGGCCTTCTCTCTTTAGCAAAGAGATTTTCAGATCAAGTAGAATAATGTGCACTAGGGCACAAATCTACACACAGATATTTTACAATTTTAGGATGAATATTTTCAGAGAGCTTCCTCTTTCTGAGTTCCCAACAATCACAATTTCAGGTCCCGACAACAGAACCATTTGTTGGCACAAGGGCAGACCCAGGGTTCAACGCTAGAAAAATGCACCAACAAAACCCTAACTACCGGCCCTTTTGACAACACCTGCGAAGAAGATGAAGTCTCACCCGAGGTAGAGGTAGGGGTGGCTGTAGGACTCAAGTGTTTGCAACCTTAGCTGGGATACAAATCTGTGATTGTACTACTTAATAAAGAAATTAGCACATTCAGTTCTTTAACATGCAATCATTGTCTACTTTGTTGAGAAAACAAATCCTCACAGTATTCACAGTACTCTACCATATACAAGAACTTAGCATAATTAAATAGGTTAGAGTTAACTGATCAAGCACTGAGAATATTCATGTACATTAGATCTAACATTCTATACATCATTAGCACTGAGCATAAGCAGATCTATATGATCATCTCAAAGCACTAAGAAAAGAAGACATAAACACATTCAGACAAGCACCAATCATGATAACACAGTGTTTACATGGTTCACCCCTCTCCTTGGGCTACGTCCACCAACACTTCTTATTTATTGCCTTTAGTCAATATGTTACATTACAGATCCTCTAACCCTTACTCCGCACAGGAAATAATATCTGCACAACTTGCTAGATCCTTCTTCCCCACATTACAACACTAAGCTTTTCACAATCTGTCATAACTACTTGCACTCATCTCCACAAGTCTCTTACAATCATGCACAAAGAATCAAAAACTCTACTTGCACTTAGAATACATTCATATCACTTATATCTAGCACTTGGCCTTTCATTCGTCTCCTCCTTTTCTTCCTATCCTAGGAATCTATTTATATATACAAAATAGGCCTAAACATGGGTAAACCCATGGGCCAACATCCATTTCCCCTTACATATTCCCAAAAACCCAAAAAGGGGCCCGAGATCCCATGATATCCACTTCGTCTTGCACTCCTCCTTCGACAGGCTGTCGAAATCCCAAAATAGGTCAACATGACCAAGAAACTCCCAAAACTTGGTCAAGGGCCAACAGAGAGAAATGGCATCACAAGGAGGTGAGATGATTTAGACTTAGGACTATGAGTGTGCACATGGTTTATAAAGTTCACAAATTCCTAGAACACTTGCAATTAGCAAGAGAACATGCACATTCCCAGGAGTTCTTGTGTGTTCCCTAAAGCATGTGCACATTCCTTTCATTTCACCTAGAGCATGTGCACATTCCTTTCATTTCACCTAGATCATGTGCACATTCCTTTCATTTCACCTAGAGCATGTGCACGAGCATGTGCACATTCCTTTCATTTCAATTTTTTTCCATGTGGGGGTGAAAACTCTAGCATACATTTTTTCTAAGTTTGATTCCTTGGATTTACATTTGGGATGAAAAACCTAGTGGTTTGTTTATGCAAATAGATTAAAACCTTCATTTTTACGAATACCTCTCAGTATCTATATTTGTGAGGCAATTTTTCTATATGATACACAAATTTGTTGTTGATGAAACTAGAAACACGTCTAGAGTCAACTATGTAGATTCCAAATATATAATTTATATAAAAAAAATATTGTTTACTATTTTTCATATATTTTTGTCTTGACATATATAATCCTAAAATATATCTTTTATTTCTTGTATAACTTTTTATCAGCTTTACCATTTTTAAAATAAGTTATAGTCACACTAGAAGAGACTGAGATATACAATCTAAAAATAAACATTTTTTTTTATATAATGTTAAGACCCTCAACCAGCAAGGTATTGTAATTTCAAGGATATAAAGACTTAATTTTGAAAAAATACCCCACACTAAAACAATGGGTTCTCTACCAATAACGAAACATGTAGATTATATTTTTCTTGAAAAAACAATTGCACTAAAAGAAACATATACATGATATTTTGCTTGAAAAAACCCCTTCCCTAATAGAAACATATGTACATTATATTTTTCTTGAAAAATAACATACAACTGTTAGAAAATATCAAACTTTACATAGCTATTCACAAATTCTATAAATAAAATATATATTCGGAAATCTAATTCAGTTTCTTTCATTTCATATTTTTACACTATATTCAAAATCATTGTAAAAGTATATTGAATAATCCATATACAATATTCTAGATGTAATATAATACACAAAACAAAAATATTTAGCAAACAATGGCATAACAACATTGATATATCCAGAACAATAACATAATTATACCAGAATAACACCAGAAAGAGAACCTTTATTAATGATAGCAATGCTCACTTACCTCTTCGAGGAGGCAACCTCCAACAGATAAAATATCTATTACAATAATCTCTAAGGAAAAAATATCCAATGCCTCCTACTCTTATCTATACTAATTCTACCTTCTAAGGAAACTTCTAGAGTAAGATATTTCTAGAAGAGGAAGCTTCTATTAGGTCTTCTTACATTGACTTATTCTCCTTTATTTATTAGGCCTTATTAACTAATGTAGTCCTTTATTACATAGAAAAAATATCCTACTAACTAATGACCCATGGATAGGGGTTAGGATCAGATCCTAATATTCCCCCCCCCCTTCAAAAGAATCCTTGTCCTCAAGGTTGTAGGTGTAGAAACTACTGGAGTATGGTTGTTAGATCCCAGGTCACATCCTCTAGTGATGTGTCCTTCCACTGGATCAACACTTCCTTGATAGTTCTACCATGCAACTAATGTTCACGATGATTGAGAACTGTGTCTAGTTGGAGCCAAAGGGATCTTTCTTCATCTAATTCTAGAAGGATGGTTTGGACCATGAAAATTTGTCCCACCACTTTCTTGAGACAGGAAACATGGAACATCAGATGGATTTTGGAAGTAGCAGGAAGGGATAAATTTTAGGCCATTGAACCAATACAATAGATGATTTGGTAGGGCCCACAAAACTTAGCTTCCAACTTGTGATGTCCCTAGGCTTTGAGAAATGTTTTCTTGTAAGGTTGTAATCAAAGAAACATTTGATCGCCTTCCTGAAAAACCCTTTCTGAACAATATTGGTCCTCTTGTTGCTTCATGTGATTTTGGGCCATGTGGTGGTTATCCTTTAGAGCCATGAGGGCGGATCTACGACTTTGCAGAATTGTACCAATAGATTGGACCTTTGATATGATTGGAATATAGGTAGTGATTATAGGTGGGCGTTGGACATACATTTATTCATATGGGATCATGTTAGTGGTCATATGATAGGAATTATTGTACCGGCATTATGCCACAAAGATCCATTGCACCCACTAGTGTTGTTTGTTCGAAGAAAAACACTGCAAGTAGGTTTACAAACATTTTTTGACCACTTTCATTTGGTCGTCATACTGGGGATGATAGGATAATGTAATACCCCAGGTTTTTGAGACCAGTATTAAATAATGTATTTTGTTAATCTATGAAAATCCAGAGTGCCCAAACAATTAAAAGAGGGTAGTGTGCCTAGTAAATGTAATGTTTTGATCATTATTAAAAATAAATTCATCACTATCTGCTAGACAGACAAGGACAAGAGTGATAGGAGCTATGATTCCACAAGAGAGGGGGATTGAGGGGATAAGTATTTATTTTATATTTTATCTACCCATAATTCTTTAATGAAGAGGAGTGGTTACATGGGATTCTTGGGGAAGGCCATGTGGTTCTTGATTTGCAAGTAAATATATAAACCCATCTTGTGGGTTATTTGGGGGTTTCTTCTTCACTCATTCACTCACTCACTCATTATTCATTCCTTTTTTATCTTGGATGGGGAGAGAAAAAGGAATTGTGGAGAGGATCCATGGTTCGGTTGGCAGTAGTGATTATTGGTGTATTCCAGCCATGAATTAATCCCTACATGTCTGAAATGCATTGGCATGCGTTAAGTTTTTCCCACAACTATGAATACTGAGAGACCCATCATGGAGGTTCTTGACCATATGAATTGGAGCCCCGGGAGGAGGTGGCCAACTTGAGGGACTCCGTGGCAGAGAAGGGGTTCATTCTCTTGGGTTTTGCAGGATGGGTAGAAGAGAGATGGTGTACTTTGGATTGATGTGTATGCTGAGAATCCTATGAGAGATTGAGTTATGACTGGTTTGGGAAGATGAGTGACACTATGGAACTATATTTGTGGACTCATAGCCCTAGCTCGGGGGTGATATTGGTGTTGAGACTAGGAAAAATAATGCCTACGATTGGGTGGAATGTCCTTGGTTTCCAACCAGTTTGTGATTCATTTCGTTAAAGATAAGTTATCTCTCTCTCATGGTTTCATTTGCCTGTATATTTATTTTTGTTGTGTATTTATTTATATATAAAATATGTATCTATAATATGTATTCTTGTTGTTTATTGTTGTGCACGACATTTGGTTCGTTTCTTTTAAATTGTAGCTTGAATATTGATCTATGCATGTGAATATTCCATGCATCTTTATTAATTAAAAAAATGATCAGAATTTGAAATTAGTTTAGAAGTAGGCTTGAAGTAGTGTGCCCATCTTGTTAGTGGTTGGGTATGTTACAAATTGGTATAAGATATTCAGGTTAAAACACCGGACTGGTATGTGACGAAACTGTGGACATGGTATTATGGTTTAAAAAGGATATCTCCTTGTGATATTAAAGCTCACAAAATATATCACTATAGAGATCACACAGAAGCCATAGCATCGTACAGAAAGAGATACTTTGTGAAGGATCATAGAGTTGTGGTCGTCCCTTTTGGATCTCAGGAGTGAGAAAAACCATTGATCAAACCCAAGCAAGAGATGGAAAACTCTGAAACTTCGTCGCTTTGGTGATTATGGGAGATAGGGAAGAAGCATGGAAAAGGCCAAAGTCGTGAAGTCTCGTCAATCGTTCGATCTGATAGGAGGATCAGGTGAAATCTCATTCATTGGTCAGGGTCATCAGGCATTCACCACTTCAGGAAGTTAATTCTAGAAGAATCAAATCATTTTAGAACTGCTATAACCTAGAGCACCGGAGTGTCGAAGTCTTGAAATATCATCGACCGTTAGATCGAGGGAAGAATTCAGGAGTAATGCAGGCCATTAGATGTGGAGCATAGATGGTGGACCATTCATTCGATTGATGATGTGTCATATTCCATGTGGTCAAGTTACCATGTGAGGACATGTGTCACCCAGATTCAGTACCTTTTGGACCCTAACCTGTTCATTTTTTAGTGACATGTGGCACACATGCCATGGGTCCAAGTCACCATAGGTGACATAAACATGCCATGTCATCTCCATAAATACAACCTCTAGGGGTATCTAATGTCTCTACCAATAAAACTGTCGAAGACCAAATTCACACAGACCATCAATTGAAGATCCCTTCAGAACCTTTATCAATCATTAGATAAATTATTGGAAGGATGGCATAAAAACTTCCACAAATATCAATCCAGGGGAGTTGAATGACTCGATATTTGTAATATCCCAAACTTCTGGAGCTCCAAAGTTATGAAATAAATAAGAACCTTCCATCCTGACACTTGATTAAGTCATGGTCATTGGATCAACTAGTGGAAGGATAGTGTATGTGAAGGCGTTAATTGATGGTAAGTGGTCATCGTTACTTTATGACTGCTTTGGCAGGTATCACTCCGAGGAAGTTGAAAAACTTGAGAGTTCTAATGTCCCAGAGTAGCGAATTCACGCATTTCGTTGATCTGAGATCCTCTGGGAGTTCACGTGCCCATTTGATTTAACAGTGGAAGGATAGGGTAAGAGTTTCGATGAGTATCACTCTGGGGGAGTTGAGAAACTTGGGAGTTGTAATGTTTTGGAGTCTCAAAGCACCAAAGTAGCGAATTGATTAAGTCTGTCCATTTCAAATTTTGATTAAGTTGTGACCATTGATATCTTTGAAGCCTCGAGATGATCCAGGATCGTCCAGTCGACGAGAGATGAAATCTTGACCATCAGATCTGCTAGTGAAGCTAATAGAATGGTTTTGACGAAGTTTACTTTGAGAGAAGTTGAAAGATTGAAAAGGGAGAATAAGCGAAGGATGAAGTTTGGAGGACTTGGTCCTAGCATCAGTATCATGATAAGATAAATGGGTCAATTAGAGGTGTGAAGAGCCTAGTAGTAACCAATCCCTTAGACATTGTATTCTAACAAGCTCATCCGTAGAACAATATAGAGGAAGGCGCTAAAGAGTGAATAAGCCCATGGTTTAGAGCCATGCTCACAAGGAAAGTGGATTGAAGGAAGCGTCTTTGTAGAATTTGAATTATGTACCAGTTAAAGGATTTGTGGAATATTTCAACAAGATCCTATTGTAAAACAAAGGAAAAGGGATTGAAAGTGATTTTTTTTCGAGAAGCCATAACTTTCAACTCAAATATCGAATTGGGGAAATCTTATAATCATTAAAAATATGATTCAGTGGAGGACAACATGGAACTATTATAATATGGAGAATGATAATATATTCTTCATGAATTGAGAAGAAAAAGGACCTGTAGCATTGTTTGGAATTTTTTTTTTATAATATGCGTAATTCTAACAAAATGGTTACTTGCACATGTTGTAGAATTGGGGGGTGTAAACATATTAGTTCAGTATAAGAATGCATATTCAAGAAATTGAATAAGGAGAGGGAGCTTCCAACCATGATAAAGAGTCCAAAGGTCTAAATAATAGTGTTGGTAATGCAGAGACATAATCCAATGGACAACAGGTCAAAGGGGAAAAAGAAACAATGATAGAGATTGTGAGAAGACTTAAAATAGAAGTGCAGAGTTACAAAAAACACAATGAGAGACTGATAAAAGAAAAAAAATCAGATAAATTCTCAAGTGATGCAAAGGTTAAATTAGTTGTAGACGCAAACAAAGAATGGATCAAACTCAAAACACGAGGAAGAGGGAAGATGTGATGAAAGAAGAGATGACCGTTGAAGAACTGGTTATTCAAGAAGTGCTAGCAAAACTCATAGACATCACTCACCTCCCTACTCAACAAGGAAATTTTATGCATCTAATAATTCAATAAGTAGTACATAGGTGTCTACTATTAGGCACTAAAGAAGAAGACATGAATTGGACAGATTGCAAGGAGAGATGAGGAATCTTAAGCCACCATACTTTGAGGGTGAAAGAGAAAGGGAAGATGATTTTGAGGCATGATTGTTTGGAATTAGAAGGTATTTTCAATTGCATAACTACTCATCAAACCTAGAATCCATAATTTCCACATACCATTTACATGGGAAAGATTCTATGTGGTGGCATCAGTTGAAGCAATTTGAGCACATTAATGAGAATAGGATCACTTGGAAGCAGTTCAAGAAATATTTTCAGAAGGAGTACCTTTCAGAGAACTTCTATGACAAGAAAATGTAATATTTCTTTGAACTCGGGCTGGGAAGCATGAACATGGTAGAGTATGAAAATAAGTTCATGGGGATATTAAATTATGTGGGGTTTATAAATTATGAGAAGGTGAAATTACATAGGTTTTTGAGTGGACTTCCATCCTTTTATAAAGACAATATTCATATGATGAACCTAGGACTCTGACTGGGACCATTAGGAAGGATAAGTACTGATATGAGAAAGGAAAGAGCAGATAGTCTTTGCACAAATATTGGAAGGATAAGAAGGAGAATTCTTATCAGAGAAATAAAGGATTCAAACCTCCTTTTAACAGAAATATCCCAAATAAAAATCAGCCCGACCACTATGCTAAGGATGAATCCAAGAGAGAAGAATCCTTGGGAAAAAGGGGAAGATCACATGGCCAATGTTGTGGATGCAAATAAGATCACATGTACAAGCATTTATCTCACAGAAAGGACAAGGCGAAGACCATGCACAACATCCAACAGGCTACAACAATAGAAGAAATGGGAAGCATATATGAAACCTTAGATGATCGACAAGAAGAGTATCAATCCAATATGATCGAGGTGGAAGGTAAAATCATTAATGAACCTATTTCTATTTTAGTTGATTAAGGAGAAAGTCATTGTTAAATTGTTCCTAAAATAGTGGATATATTACATTTGGAGAAAAGTAAGCTTAAAAAATCAAGTTTGGTTCATCTAGCTGCTAGAACCAAAAGGAGAATCCATTATATGGTCAGAGTTTGTTCCATAAGTCTTAATGGTGTGAATAATAATGTTGATCTAAATATTATACAATTGGGGTCTGATGATAGTCTAATTGGAATAGATTGGTTGGAAAAGCATCATGTTGTCCTAGATTCTCATAACAATACATTTACATGTATTGATGAAAAATAAAAAGAGAGCACTGCGAAAGGAGTTCCAAGACCCATCTCTATAAGGGATATTTCAGCCTTACATCTAAAGAGATGTTTCAAAAAATGATTTCAATTGTGTGCAGTCGATGTGGAGGAACCAGAAAATACAAAGGGGCCAAGCCTTGAAGAATTTTAGGTACTACAAGAATTTGAATATGTATTCCAAGAAATACTCAGGTTGCCACCAAAGAGGGAGATAGAGTTCTATATTGATTTAGTGCTACGAGCTCCCCTGGTATCAAAAACACCTTACAAAATGAGTACACCATAATTAAAAGAATTAAAAATGAAGTTGGAATAATTGTTGAAGAAAGGGTAGATACTTCCAAGTGTTTCAACTTGGGGAGCACCAATACTCTTTGTCAAAAATAAGGATGGAACCTTGAGGTTGTGTATTGACTTTTGACAATTGAATAAATCCACTGTAAAGAACAAGTACCCTATACCAAGAATTGATGACCTCTTTGATGAGCTAAGAGGGGAAAATATATTTTCAAAGATAAACTTGATATCGAGATACCATCATGTAAGAATCAAGGAAGAAAACATCCATAAGATATCCTTTAGAACCAGGTATGGGAATTATGAATTTCTAGTGGTGCCATTTGGACTGTCCAATGAGCCAACTATCTTTATGTGCTTAATGAATGGCATATTCAAAAATTATTTGGATAAATTTTTCATATTATTCCTGGACAACATACATGTCTATTCTAAGTCAGAGGAAGAGCATGAACATCACCT
Organism: Picea glauca; assembly: GCA_000966675.3. Classification (NCBI taxonomy): domain Eukaryota; kingdom Viridiplantae; phylum Streptophyta; class Pinopsida; order Pinales; family Pinaceae; genus Picea; species Picea glauca. Next base: position 255,599 of record JZKD02S0211199.1, read on the forward strand.
AATATTGGTATTTCAAGTGCTAAGGGAACATAAGTTGTATGCCAAGATTATTAAGTGTTCTTTTTACCAAGAACATATCCATTATTTGGAACACATTATTTCATAACAAGGTATAACGGTGGATATAGAGAATATTGAAGCCATTAGAGGATGACCAACACCCAAGAATGTTTCATAAGTCAGATATTGTATGGGGTTAGCTGGTTACTACATAATATTTATAGCAAGGTTCTGTAAGATTTCTCATCCCATCACTTCCTTGCAAAAGAAGGGAGTTAAATTTGAATGGACAACGGAGTGTGAAGAGAACTTTAATCTATTGAAATAATTACTTACTAGTGATCCTATTTTAAATATTGCTTACCCAAATGGAAGTTTTGTGGTATGTACAGATGCATACAGGGAAGGAATTGGTGGAGTCCTCACTCAAAATGGACATGTCATTGGTTATGAGTCCAGAAATCTTAAAGAGCATGAGAGGAAGTATGCCACACATGACTTTGAACTTGTTGCCATTGTTCATGCTTTGAATATGTGGAGGCATTATCTCATGGGGAATAGGTTTGAATTAAGAACAGACCATAGTCGTCTGAAATATCTTTTTGAACAACCAACTTTAAATGCCAGGTAGATGAGATGGATGGAATTTTTAAGACAACAAAATTTTGACATCAATCATATCAAAGGAAAAGAAAAGAAAGTTGTTGATGCACTTAGTGGAAGAGTACATCTCATGCATGCTACAGTTTTTATTATGCATCATTCATATAGCATAATTTTAGATGTTGTAACTTGTTGTCACAGATCGGCATTACCTACAGGTAAAGGAAATCTTACAACAAGAAAATGTACAACATAAAATTAAAGAATATAAGATGAAGGAAGATGGATTAATTCTGCATAAAAATAGAATCTATGTTCCTATTTCTGAAGAACTTAGGAATTTTGTATTAAAAGAAATGCATAATGTTCCATATGTTGGACATCATGGTTATGAGAAAACAATTGCAACAATAAGAATCCAATTCTTTTTTCCAGGAATGAAAAAAAATGTTGTTGATTACATTTCCAAATGTATGGAATGTCAGAGAGTGAAGGTTGAGAAGTCACCCAACGGGTTTTCTACAACCATTACCAATTCCAGAGAGTAAATGGGAAGTGGTAACCATTGATTTTATAACTAAATTACCCAGGACAACAAGACAACATGATTCAATCATGGTAGTGGTTGATAAATTGACAAAGGTTGCTCATTTTGTTCCTATAAAAATGACTGATACAATAGCTAATATTGAAAAAATTTACATGAGGGAGATTTCTAGGTTGCATGGGATAACTAAGGAGATTTTCTAAGACAAAGACACAAAGTTTACTTCAAATTTCCGGAGGGGATTGTTTGAAGGATTTAGTACAAATCTGAACTTTATCACAACATACCATCCACAGTAAAATGGGAAGACAAAGAGAGTCAACCAAGTAATTGAAGACATGTTTAGAATGTATGTGATGGATAAGACATCTAAGTGGGAATATTACTTGAACTTGGTTTAGTTTGCCTATAATAATGGGTATCAAGCTTCATTGAAAATGAGCCCATTTGAGGATTTGTATGGTAGGAAATGTAATACTCTAGTGAGTTGGGACAACCCAATAGATAGAGTGGTACTTGGGCCAGAATTGATCAAGGATATATAAGACCATATGGTTAGAATTAAGAAGAATTTAAAGGTAGCTCAAGTTAGACATAAAATTTATCCAGATAAGAACAAGAAAACTAGAGAATTTGAAGTGGGGGAGCATGTGTTATAACCCTAAATTGCACCACACATGCTTACCTGGCATCAAGACAATTCATATCCCTTCTTTTCCAAAACTCTATTGAACAACTCTTTGAAAATGATCTTGTGTCAAGGCCCATGCGCCCTAACCCATTATTGCACATGTGTGCACACTGGCTGACTCACAACAACCCGCGTGTACCTAACAAGGCACGAAAAAGGGAAAGTTGTCGACGAAAAAAAAAGCTATGGGTCATTTAACTGAAACTCCCGGCCATGCATGGCCGAGGGTTCATCCAAAATCCTAGCTCCTTCTAGCCTATAAAAGAAGGGGTAGGGGTACCATTTGGAGGAGGAAAAAATATAGCGAAGAAACTCTTCCCATTTATGTAATAAATTGTCCCAACCCTTTAGCCTTTCCTCATGCCAAAGGAGATTTAACGTAAAGAAGTTGAAGGACAAAAGAAGAGGATCATAGGATCAAGTTCAAGGAATGGTGGTCGGTCTCAGCTTTTTTGTAAGTTGATTCACTTTCAGTAATAAAAGAATACTTTTCCCGTCCCAATGCATGAATTGTCTATTATTCGATTAATTTATGCTTGATTTATAACCCTTGAGTATAGAAGTAGCATGCATGCATAGTTTTTGTTTGTCTTGAGTGCAAGTCATCTGTGGAAGGAGAAGCGCAAGTAAGTAATCGAAGAGAAACAGAGGATCTACATCAAACGTTGGTGGTCCTTTTCCATGCATTTACTGTGAAAAAGGGGTTTAAATCTTTGGTTGTAGGTAAAAAAGTAGTTTCTATTTGGTCAAAATCTGCATGCAAGTCTGACCCTAGTTTGCTAGTTCGTAGGGTGTTTTTCCCAACAACAGAATTGGTGACCGTACTGGGGAAAATACTCTTTAGGGTTATTAGATTTATTTAAGTTTTTGGGTAGTTTAAAGATTAGGTTTTCTGTTTTTTCTTTGCTTGTATTTTTCTGTAAGGTCTAAGCTAGCAGGGAGTCTGGTTTTCCATACTAGCCTTCCCTGACTTTTTCTTGACTGTAGTTTTCAAGACACACAGAGGTACACGCGGCCTGTAGAAGGCCTGCATGCATGTACCCGTGCCCTATCATCTGACAGCCCACGTGTGAATGCTAGCTGTAGAGATAACAGTAACGTGTAGGAGTTCAGACAAGTGTGAGAGTGTTTTTTTTTTTTATTGTCATTGTGTGATTCTTTACTCTGATTCTTTGCAATCTGCGCTTTAAGACATAATTTGTTTTTCTTGGTTTTTTTCTTGTCGGTATTTTCCCTTTGTTGCTTTACTAGCACTTAAATAAAAAAAAATCTCTTTTCATTTTCTTCTTTGGTTGAAAGGTGTGTTTCTGCATCATTAGCTAGGGAAACATCTTTTGTTTCGTAAGTTTTTCCAGTTCACTTAGATCATAAGTAGCTCGTAGTCAACCGAAATTCCTTTAAGTTTGTTGTATAAAATCTTAGAAAAATTAAAAAAAATATATATTTTTTTTTGTGAAAAGTTGTTGAAATTTTTCATTTAGTAGAAGTCTTTTGTTTCCATCTTTTTTCTTTAATTTTTTCTTTCATCTTTACAAATCATCAGTTTCACCCTCATACCCCTTGACGTAAGATAAATCCATAAAATCAAGGCTAATTTTAAAAAATCTACTAGACTTTTATGTTTGTAGGGTTCACAAACTAGTTCAGGACTAGGGCCTTGAACTAGGTTGAATTAGGAGTTGGTTTGTGCCCATCCTTGATGGGTACCTTCGATTACCCACCTTCTCATGACGATGTCAAATTTATATATAATCACCATAAGGTTGAGATTTTTCAAGTTTTGTCGTTCTGCACAACTTACTTTGAGGATCCTTGGATTCTTCCTTCCCCATCAGCCACGATGGATGAGACAGGGCACCCCGGCATGTCCATGCCCTTTTCTTCCACTGAGGTAGTGTACTCTTTAGTCCAACAAGATTCAACTAACCCTGATCTGACTCCTTCACAAGAGTTAGATCCACTTCTAGAGCCTATTTGGGCTCAGGGTTCTCTCGCTAACGTCGATTCATTAGACTTAGTCTTGCCTTCTGATGAAGCAGTAATCAAAGTAATGACTAGTCCAGACAAACCTTGGGAAGATATTCATCACAGATCATACTTTATCCTAGAGTTAAGCTGAATCGAAGCAGGAGAATTCACCGTTACCATGATGAGAGATCATCCATGTCCTATTAATATCTTAGCTACATAGTAAATTTATGCTGAGGGGAATATGGCGACTATCGCTGAAACTATACCCATCAACATCTCCCGAAACCCTAGCATCGTGGAGAATGTCTTCGTTGGAGTAGATTGCTCCCCCAAAGAGATTCAAATTTACATGGATCTTTTCAAAGAATTCTGCAACATTTTTGCCTGGTCTTATGAGGAAATGCCAGGTATCGATCCGAAAATAGTTGAACATGAAATCACAACGTATCTTGATGCCAAGCTTGTTTGACAAAAACTTCATCCAGTCAATCCTAAGAAAGCAGTAGCCATCAAGATTGAGGTTGAGAAATTGCTAAAGGCATGTTTTATTTATCCTATCCATTTGACTCAATGGGTGTCAAACCCTGTGCCGGTCAATAAAAAACAAGTCACGATTCATGTATGTACCAATTTCCATGATTTGAATAAGGCATGTCCCAAAGATAATTTTCCAAAACCATTCATTGACCAGATCATTGATGAATGTGCCAGTTTTGAAGCCTTTTCGATCATGGATGGTTTTTTGGGATATAATCAAATCCAAATCAAACCTGAAGATCAACACAAAATGCCATTCATTTGTCCATGGGGTACATTTGCATATCGTAAGATGCCTTTTGGCCTTAAAAATGATGGAGCCACATTCCAATGGGCCATGTATTTTTCTTTTCACGACCTCAAACATATAGTCGAGGCCTATTTAGATGATTCAGCATCACGCTCTTGCAAGCGAACGGATCATCCCACGCACCATAGACTAATATTCGAACATTGTCGCTACTTTAGGATTCACTTCAATCCAAACAAGTGCAGCTTCTTCGTAACGTCAGGACATTTGTTAGGTTTCATCATATCAACAACAGGGATCATGGTTGATCCTCTTAAGGTGGAGGCAATAATCCAGTTGCCCCCACCATGTACAATATTACAACTTCAGAGTCTACAAGGAAAGGCAAACTTCTTACGATGCTTCATCACCAACTATGCTGAAATCACCAAGGGATTTATGCATTTACTAAAGAAAGATGTTCCTTTTTTCTGGGACGACGACGCTCAATGCTCTTTCGATGCATTAAAACACGCCCTCACAACTGCACCTCTGCTACGACCACCTAACTATAACAAAGATTTCCTATTATATCTGGCTGTCGCAGAGTCAACCATAGGCATGGTTTTAGTTCAAGAAGACGATTTGTTTTCAGAATACATGATCTATTACCTTAACTAAGGCCTCGTAGGACTGGAACTCAATTATTCTCATATCGAAAAACTTGCGTTGGCAACAGTTCATGTTGTTCAACGGTTTTGTCACTATGTTCTATTTCGCAAGACCACAGTCATTGTTGTCGTGAATCCATTCCAATACATGCTGACACGACAAGTTATAGGCAGAAAAATTAGTATACGGATAGTCATCCTCCAAGAATTTGACTTAGACTTCGTTTCAGCAAAGTCCAAGAAGTCATTGGACTTCGCAGAGCTTATTTCGGAACTTCCAGTTGAGTGAGGTGACGTTGTGCCTGAAGAATTGCCTATCTGGGGGGATATGTTTTTTATTGCATCTTTAGACCCCTGGTACGGAGATATACTTATCTATCTCCAGAATTTGAATTTCCCCACCTCTACTTCTCATGATGAGCGTCGGCGGATACGCCATCAGGCTAAAAATTATATCATACTCAATGATACATTGTATTGGAGAGGTGTAGACTGCATCTTACGTCGATGTCTCACTCATGAGGAGGCCATCATCATGCTCAATGATTTCCATACTGGAGCTTGTGGAAGTCATTTATCTGGGTTGGCAAAAACCCAAAAGATTTTACGAGCAGGTTACTTCTGGCCAACACTTATTAAAGATTGTATCAAATCGGTCAAGAAGTGCCATCCATGCCAAATATTCTCTCGGAAGATGAGGGCACATCCCGGTCATATGTTTCCTGTCATCACAGTTGGTCCATTCAATAAGTGGGGGATTGATTACACTACATGCAACCCCCCGACAGCAAGGGGGCACCACTATATCATCGTAGTTGTCGACTACTTCACTAAGTGGGTCGAAGCTATGCCAATGTTTAAAGATGATGGAGAGACTGTAGCTCTCTTCTTATTCCACCAGATCATATAAGGTTCAACGTCCCGAGAGAGATTTTTATTGACCATGGCATTCACTTTCAGAATCAAATGATGTCTGAATTAACATCAAAGCTTGTGTTACGGTAGGAGCATTCATCACCTTACTACCCCCAATCCAATGGGCAGGTGGAAGCTATAAAAAAAATGTTAAGACTATTCTACAACGAACTATCAACTCGGCCAAATCAAATTGGAATTTGATGTTATACTTGGCATTATGGGCTTACCGAACATTTGTTAAGACTGCAACCAATTTCTCACCTTTTCAACTCGTTTACGGGCTAGAGGTAGTCTTTCCCATCGAATGTCAAATCCCATCTCTAAAATTGGCAGTACAATTATTGCCAAATACTTCTCCGCTTGAAGAACGGTTACTACACCTTGAGCAGCTTGATGAGCAGTGTCGGGATGCGGCCCTGGACAACGAGGCTCACAAACATAAGGTCAAGTGTCAATATGATAGGTCTGTTCGTCCTCAGATTTTCTCTGAAGGTGACCTTGTCCTGGTCTATGACCAAGACAAGGACCCCTGGGGGCAGGAAAGTTTAAACCCATGTGGTTCAGACCCTTCATTATAAAAGAGGTATTAAAAAAGGGTTCTTATCATTTGGTTGATTTTGAAGGGAATGATTTGGCAGAGCCTAGAAATGGGCTCTACCTCAAGAAGTATTACTCATAGACAGGTCATTGTGGGTAACTTTTTGTAACATATGTATAGTCTTTGTACTATTACTTTTTAAGTTTCTTTTAAAGTGTTATAGACGTGTCATTGATGTTATCTTTCGTCAATATGGCAGATGTCAAGTGAGTCCGAGGTGTTTGTTGGGTATGCAGACAGTGCTAGTCGACACACGCGGAGGCTTGCCTCCGCAGCTTGAGTAATCTTTACACCTCAGGGTCAGTTGTTATCTTCCGGAGGTATATGCTTAGGTGACACCACAAATAATGTCTCCGAGTATAGTGCAGTTATTGAGTTGCTTCGTGACGCCTTGTCATTGGGTATCTCTCATCTCCGGGTGTATCTCGATGCTCAACTAGTTGTGTCGCAGCTAAATAGAGTATATCAGGTTCATGATCCAACTTTACATCGACGATTCCTTAGGGTATGTCTCTTAGAACAAAACTTTGATTATATTACATATTTTCATGTTCCTAGGAGATTAAACCAAATTCCAGATACTCTAGCTAATCAAATTTTAGATTGGCTTCTTACCCACATATAAAAGAACATGGACATAAACATGTAAATACATTTTTTCACATAGAATCCATAAGACACAAAAATATAAAAAACATATATAAACATCATAAAATAACTAGAGTACATAGATGGATGCAAGTGCCTAAAAAATGGGAATAGTAACGAGTCACCGGGCTTATGCCCTCAAAAAATATATACAAGTAGGTGCTCGTGGCACATAAAAAGTCTAAGTCTGTTTAGGGCCTATGGGCCCTGTTATAATCATCCACAGCACGGGCTAAACGCCTAAACAATCAGACCCATGTCCAAGGTGCCCCCACAACATGAGGTTGCATGGATGGCGACAGGTCCTCTATCTCTGCCATTGGGACTGTGCGAGTGAGCGCAGTGAATTTATGCCCAACTCGTCTAAGGACCCTCTCGGCCTCTCAGGATGGGAGGTTCCCTACTACTAATACTCCCCCAGCGGCGGTAGCCGTGGTTTATGGACATGGACGACGCCTGTTCCGTGCATAATCGGCAGGTCGCACGAGTCCCACATCTGCATGCAACAAATTTTTACCCGTCAAATACTTTGGCATACAAAAAAAATGATATATATAACAAAAAGACATAAAAATTACATATGCAAACAAAAAAACTACAAAGGTGGAGACTTACCCATCTCCCCTCACTCCTCACCAGGAGGCACAGGTATCTCAGGATCTCTAGAGAAATCTATCCCTGCATACGGGTAGTCCTCAATCACCGGGATCTGTCATGACAGCAAAGCAAAGAAATCATTGTCAAAGGACTCAATGGTCCTTCCACCACCCTGTCACGGTAGTAATACTGCCCATCTACACACTGCAGGGAAAGAGGCCTGATGTCCTCGTACTACAACCCGAGGACTGAAACTCGAAACTCGCTCAAAAAAGAACCAACACAAGATGGTCCCAAACCCGAAGTTCCTATATGTCCGCTGTCAGCAATATGTCAATTTCCTCTTCATGCACTTGAGTAGTGTGGTACTCCAGTAAAAAATTTGTGCATTCATGCACTGGATGGCACAGTTCATTTGTGCGCACGAAGCCTGATGCAAGGCTGTTGAGATGGTAATCCGCCCAATCAGTAACAATATAGTCTACAACGCTAAGTTAGTACTCCTACTAATGGGTACCTGGGAGCCCACATGGTCAGTCCCAGCCTCACAATGCTTAGCTATCAATTTCGAGATCTTGCTCATCCTCGCAGAAAACGTCCGAAAGTTGACTGGTTCCCCTCTCCTTGAGAGGCCAGTCAGAAAGTAGATATCCTCAGTGGTGGGCACCAGTGATTGCCCCTCTAGCATAAATTCCTGTGCATCGGGGTGCCAGTAGTCAATCAAGGCGTTCATTAGCCTTGGTTGTGTGCGCATAAATGGACATAGAAAGAATTTGAGTAAACCGCATTTCATTAACACAGCCACGACATTCAGATATGTTGCAACCAACTCACCGATTGCCTCATGCTCCCTTTCCCTCCACTGGACATACATCCTGCCAACACAACAAGGTAGAGGAGCATCAGTACTTCCTTTTAGTTTTCTTTTCATCATAAAAGGGGGGTACATGCGGGCTGTAGAGGTGACAGTCACGTATACATGCGGGCAGAATTTACTCTGCCTAAATGTACACGCGGCCTATCCAGAGACAGCCCACGTGTACCTAGGGCCAACCTTTTTAAGGTCAACGCCCACCCCAAAAATAAACTAAACAACGAAATTGAAGTATTGAATAGCTAGATAAGAGAGTTTGTACTTACTTGGTCCAAGCAGAAGTTCATTTCGTCCACTGTAGCTCTCAAAATCACTATTTTTGGCAAAGGTGGTCTTTTGGCTCCAGAGTCAATTTCCAAATCAGCAATGGTGATAATGAGCTGCCAACTTCTATTTATAGACTTTTTGGCCTCTTTTGTCATTTTTTTGGCATCCCTTATCAGTTTCTTTATACCAAAAACCATTTAGAGTGATCCAGGAGTTATATGGGAGGGATTTGATCGGGTATTGGGACTTTTTTTTTTTGAGTTTTGAGAAAATATTGATGGTCCATAAAAAAAAAAAAAAAAANCTTGAGCATATAGGTTAGGTTACCACCCCAACTTTTGCATCTCGTTGTCTTTTTATTCTGTTATAGGATCAATCCCATCAGGTTGTGACACAGAACTGTCATATATGCTCTAGAAGTGTTGTAACTTGGTGGTAGAGCTTACCAGAACATGGATGCCCTAGGTAGGTCCTGGTTGCCTTATGGTGTCCATGCCATTTCTAAAAACACTGTAGACTCGTGAGTCCGTATAGTCTTTCCTGAATATGAGTTTGAGCCTCATTTGCATGAGTATTTTTCACTCTTTGTCTCACCCTCAGGACTTACAAGAAATCACAGGTCTCCTTTTAAGCCCTTTTCAGACCCTCTAAAAATGAAAATATTGTTGAGCGATCTTGTGGTCTTTCACGCTCGTTAAACTGAAATTTGAAGTCACGTCTGTCCGGCAGTAGTTTACCCCTTTTTTAGTCTGGACAGTCAACTGTACGAACAAAGGTATACTCTATCGAATTCTCATTCTTTAGAAGAGTACTCTCAGGTATAATTTTATTCCTTTTTCAGGCCTGAGGGACTAAATTTACGAAAAAGAAACCCCCACGGAGTCCATAGTTAAGCTCTTTTCAGACTCCCTAAAATTAAAAATATCGTCGAGTGACCTTATTCTTTCACACTCGTTAAATTGGTCCAGAAGAATATTCCTGACGGAGTCCATAGTTAAACTTTTTTCAGGCTCCTTAAAAGTGAAAAAATAGCCAAGTGATCTTGTCCTTGTCACACTCGTTAAAATGGTTTTGAATGGACATCTAATCGGTGCTAGTTTATCCCTTTTTCAAACCGACTAGACTATTTTCAAAAAAGGTACCCCATCGGAGTCTCCTTTTATGCTTTTTCAGACTCTCTAAATATGAAAAACCACCAAGCTTACCTTCTCTGGGCTCATTAAACATACATCGAAGGACGTTACCATTATGTGTTCTATCAACCGCATTTGCATACCTTATCCACCAGCCTTGTGACCGTTTGATTCTACATGTTAACACCTTTGGTCATTGGAGGATTTTCCCCGAGTATCATTTTACCAGAACATCAGTCTTGTCCTTGTGCCTTGAGCTTGTATGTTTGCAGTACTCGTTCCTCCATTGTAATGTAATATTCCTTTATTCTTTTTCCAAAATTATTGAAAAGAACAAAAAAATAAAATATACCCCAAAAAGAGGATGGGAAAAGTATTTTCTTTATTGGCAGCATAATGAGTTTCCCTTGGATAAATCACATATGTCCATTTGTTCATTAGACTATGGGATGTAGTACGACCTTAGGAATCTTTTCTCGCTATATAGAGTTGTGTCCTCCACCATTTGGTTATTATTCCAAACATATGGAGAGTTTGCATTTCCTCCTACTTCGTAGACTTATGATTAACATTTATGCTGCCTGAGTCTTATCACTTATCGTTCTATTGTCCAAGGGAAGTTTGTCACTAAGCTTGAGTCGGCCCCTTTGCAATATGTCTCTTGTTCGCATTCCTCGCCATCCTGAATGTCCAATCAAGTCCTTGCTCGAAATCACTGAAGCCTTCAGTCCGATCATCAATATTATCAAGTCCATAACCAACGAGCCGTCGAAGACCTCTGGGTAGTGCGGTTGTACACTCATATTACACTCCTACCCAAGTTTAAGGAGATTTTGAAGTTGTTTCTCGAGTTCTGAAGTCTAGCCATCAGGCCAAATCAACTTCTGGAAGATGGATACTCTATATGCATATCTTTCTGATTTCGAGATGTAGCTCCGTTGTGTATTGTTCGCGGCTACTCTTTATAGTTATTTGACATGGATCTACAGTGTATTTTATCAGTAGCCATGGTTCTATTTTATCCCGAGCATGGGTGTGCCTGCCTCGGTGAGACATCTGATTTTTTGTAGACGACACCTCCTGGTTCCTGATCACTGGGCTCAATCGTTCGGCACATCAGTAAAGATTGGTAATGTATTTCGGCCATTAGATGCTCTTTTGACCTCACACATTAGGGGTCATCTGTTACAACCCTAAATTGCACCACACATGCTTACTTGGCATCAGGCCAATTCATATCCCTTCTTTGCCAAAACTCTATTGAACAACTTTTTGAAAATCCTCTTGTGTCAAGGCCCATGCACCCTACCCCATTACTACACGCGTGTGCACGCTGGATAACTCACAACAGCCTGTGTGTACCTAACAAATCATGAAAAAAGGAAAGTTTCCGATGGAACAAAAAGCTATGGGTCATTTAACTGAAACTCCCGTCCATGCATGGCCGAGGGTTCGTCCAAAACCCTAGCTCCTTCTAGCTTATAAAAGAAGGGGTAGGGGTACCATTTGGAGGAGGAAAAAATATAGCGAAGAAACTCTACCCATTTACGTAATCCATTGTCCCAACCCTTTAGCCTTTCCTCATGGCAAAGGAGATTTAAGGCAAAGCAGTTGAAGGACAGAAGAAGAGGAGCCCAGGATCAGGTTCAAGGAACAGTGGCTGGTCTCAGCTTTTTTGTAAGTTGATTCACTTTCAGTAATAAAAGAAAACTTTTCCTGTCCCAATGCATGAATTGTCTATGATTCGATTAATTTATGGTTGATTTTTAACCCTTGAGTATAGAAGTAGCATGCATGCATAGTTGTTGTTTGTCTTGAGTGTAGGTCATCTATGGAAGGAGCAACGCAAGAAAGTAATCGAAGAGCAACAGAGGATATACATTGAACGTCAGTAATAAGGTTGGTGGTCCTTTTCCATGCATTTATTGTGAAAAAGGGGTTTAAATCTTGGGTTGTAGGTAAAAAAGTAGTTTATATTCGGTAAAAATCTGCATGCAAGTCTGACCCTAGTTTGCTAGTCCGTAGGGTGTTTTTCCCAACAAAAACATGTTCTTTTAAAAGTGAATCCCAAGAAGATCTCTTTGAAGTTGGGTAGTTATACAAAGCTACAAGCCATATTCTGTGGTCCATTTGAGATATTAGACACAATAGGGTAAGTTGCATACATGCTTGCATTTCCTTCTTCCATGAATGTGAATAATGTATTGCATGTCTCTTTGCTAAAAAAATATGTACATGATCCTAACCATGTTATGGATTGGAATCTGATTCAGGTAGAGACAAAGGGAGACTTTCAAGTCCAACCAATGCGAATATTGGAAAAAAAATTCAAAATGCTCTGGAATTGAGTTATAGAGCTAGTAAAAGTCCAGTGGAACTGCTACAGTCCGGAAGATGCTACTTGGGACAATGAAGATTCCATGTGGGAAGAGTAGCCACAACTTGTTGAATAAATTTTGAAATTTTGTTTTTTGTTTTGTATATGCAGTAAGGATAGTGCCAAAATAAGGGGGAGGGGATGTAATACCCCGGGTTTTTGAGCCACATATTAAATAATGTATTTTTTTAATCTATGAGAGGGTAGAGTGCCCAAACAATTAAAAGAGTCTAGTGTTCCTAAGAAATGTAATGTTTTGATCATTAATAATAAATACATCACTGACTACTAGACAGACAAGGACATGAGTGATACAATGATATGATTCCACAAGAGAGGGGTCTTGAGTGGATAAGTATTTATTTTGTATTTTATCAACCCATAATCATTTAATGGAAAGGAGTGGTTACATTTTCTTCTTGGGGAAGGCCATGTGGTCCTTGATTTGCAAGTAAAGATATAAACCCATCTTATGGGTTGTTTGGGGGATTCTTATTCACTCATTCACTCACTCACTCATCCTTCATTCCTATTTTATCTTGGATGGGGAGAGAAAAACGAATTGTGGAGAGGAACCATGGTTTGGTTGGCAGTAGTGATTGTTGGTGTATTCCAACCATGAACTATTTCATGCGTGTCTGATATGCATTGACATGCGTTAAGTGTTTCACACAACTACGAATCCTGAGAGTCCTAGCATGGAGATTCTTGACCAGATGCACTGGAGCCCTGGAAGGAGGTGGAAAGTCTGAGGGACTACATGGAAGAGAAAGGGGTACGTTCTCTTGGGTTGTGCAAGCTGGGTAGAAGAGAGATGGTGTACTTTGGATTGTTGTGTGTGCTGAGAATCCTATGAGAGATTGAGTGTTGAATGGTTTGGGAAGCCGAATGACACTTTGGACCATCCTTGTGGACTCATAGCCCTGGCTCAGGGGTGACATCGTTGTTGAGACTTGGAACAAAATTGTCTATGGTTGGGTGGAACATCCTTGGTCTAAAACCAGTTGGTGATTCATTTAATTAAAGATAAGTTCTCTCTCTATCATGGTTTCATTTACCTGTATATTTATTTCCATTTTGTATTTATTTATCTATCAAATTCATATCTATAATATGCATTCTTGTTGGTTATTGTTGTGCACGACATATGGTTCATTTATTTTATATTATAGCTTGAATCTTGATCTATGCATGTGAATATTTCATGCATCTTTATTAATTAAAATTTAGTAATAATTCGAAATTAGTTCAAAAGTGGGCTTGAAGTAGCGTGCTCGACTTGTGGGTGGTTGGGTACATTATAGTTGTGCTCCTGTTTAGTTGGGTGACCTGCAATTTAAACAACTCTTTCCAAAATGTGCTTGTGAAAGTGGGGTCATGATCAGATACAATAGAGGTGGGCATGCCATGTATCTTGAAAATATGATAAAGAAAAACTCTTGCTACTAGTGCCGGTGTGATAGGGTGGGTAAGGTACAACAATGTGCATACTTGGAGAGGTGATCAAACACCACCATGATGACAAACTTGTCCCCAGCTTTAGGAAGAACCACTATAAAATCCATGGAGATGTATTTCGACATAGAAGATTGAATGGGTAGGGGTTGTAGGGCACCTGGAGACTTGATAGTTTCACCTTTATTACATTGGCATACCTCACATTGTGTGACAAAGTGAAGGATATCCTTCTTCATGCTGTCCTAAAAAAATAATGACGGGCATGAGCATATGTCTTTTGGAAGCCTAAGTGACCTGCAATAGTTGATGAGTGCAACTCATTTAAGATCCTTGGCTTCAGTGTTGAAGAGGGTGAGAAAACCAGGTGATCCTTATATCTGAGAATATTTTCCTACCAAGTGTAGTCGATGGGAGGATTAGAGTCCTCCTGAAGGCGCTTAATTAACTTGGAGAGATTCGGGTGTGTTATCCACTCTTGGTGTACTTTTTCAATCCAATCAGGGACCGATAAGGATAAGTCAAAGACGGATTCACCTTCCTCATTTTGGTGTGATAATGCATTGGCTACTATATTATCTTTTCCCTTTTTGTATATGATTTCATAATCATAAGACAACATTTTATTCAATCACTTATTTTGTTATGGGGAGGATAGTCGTTGCTCCAAACAATATTTCAGGCTATGGTGATCTAATTTGATGTGAAAATGACGTCCCAAGAGATATGTCTTCTATGAGTGCACTACATGGAGAATGGACATAATTTATTTTTCATACGTAGATCTACCCATATTGCGGCCACTCAATGCTTGTCTAGTAAAGACCAAAGGTCAACCATATTGTGTGAGAATTGCAGCTATACCAGTTCCAGAAGCATCTGATTCCACCACAAAGGTTTTGTTGAAGTTGGGCGTTGCTAGGATAGGAGTAGTTCACATGGCCCTCTTTAATTATGTGAAGGATTGCTCAATATAAGGTGTCCAATGAAATGCATTCTTCTTAAGAAGGTTGGTCAATAGCTTAGCAATTTTTCCATAATGGTGGACAAATTTCCTGTAATATCCTGTGAGACCAAGAAAACTCCTATTGGAACCAAGCCGAGGTGGCAAGCAGGATGATCGTGGGAAAGAAAGTGTGCAGAAAGGGAAGTAACAACTAGAAGGTAACACAACATGCGTGCATGCGAGAAAACATGCACAAGGAAAATGACAGTTGGAGGAAGAACAACATGTGTGTAGGGGAGGAAGACCTAACGTCGATAGGGTTAGATTTTTGCTAATACATTGTAAATGGCTGAAGAGATCGATATATATAAATAGAGATACACATGTATCATAGAGAGGGGGGATTCTCTTTTGTATATGATATATTGTAGCTAGGTACGAGTTGATGCGTTATGTAATATGGTTATGGACAAATTTTTTAAGTTGTTGAGATAATAACAGAGGAGAGGAAGAAGATATGAGGATTAGATCATAGGTTGTTGAGCCTGGTGCAATCTAGTTCATCTCATACAGATCTTACCCATCAAAGATAATTGTAAGCGCACGACGTTGGAGATGCAGAACTACCATAATAAAAGATCCAAGAGCCAAATCTTTGTGGATGTAGCCCAGGAGGGGGTGAACCACGGTAATATATGTTTAATGTGATGAATGCATGTATATCTTTATTTTCTTTTAGCAGTTAATTGTTATTCTTAATGAATGAGTTAATACATTGTTATGGAATATGATTGTGTTGTTCGAGAAATAAACTGTGAAGTGTAGATGCACACCCATGAGTACTAGTAGATTGAAACCACAATTCATAGTAGATGGCTCATATTAATAATCCCCTATCTCATACTCAATAATAGGTTGTAAATGCCTGATTATTATAGCCACCCATTTAAAGCTATCTCGGGTGAGACTGCACAATGCACACTATGTATGTGTTGCCTTCCGGTCTACCAAGAGGGTCGATAGTTTTAGAGGATTTGTTGGAAACCTGAAAGACATGAACCCTGGGAAATAAAGCAGTTAAACCATTAAACCAACAAATGGTTTCGTTGTCATGTTAGAAGGAATAAGAGAGGAATAGGTAGATGAGATAGCTTGAACGAGAAAATAATGAGCGAAACAAGAAGACCAATGAGGCATTAGAAGGGAATGTTGAGACCATGGAACCCCACAAAAGTAGAAATCAAAGGTTGGTTGAGAACCAAAGAGCTAGAGTTTTCCCAGAAAGACAATAGAAACCCTAGAATCACACCTCGCAAATATCTGGATAAATATGTGTTTATTGATTTACATGAAGTCTTTTTTTGTGATTTTCCACATCTACTATAGGAGCAGATACTAAGGTTGAAGGATAACCATGTGACGAAATGGATCCGAAAACTATTTTGGACTCAAGTACAAATTGAGCAGTTATAGCAGGTGAACAACAAATTCACCCGCGCAGTAGACTTTTGGCTTGATAGTATTGTGGTAGGTTTCATCATCGAATTTGCAGTTGACACAGCAAATTCATACAGCGTAGTAAAGAAATAATTTCTACATGGACCTCAAGGAAGGTACATTCAATCCCCGCATACTTCTACTAATATACTGCTATATAACAATGGTGTAATGACAATGGAATCAGACAGCTAAACTTCCCTGTGTGCATGGGGGAAGGGGGGAAACACTGACAGAGAGAATATAAATGGAAGGAGGTGAGGATAAAGGCAAGAAGGAGGAGGAACCCTTGGACCCAATCATGATGGATGATTACTAGCTCAAGTGGATCTTGGCGTCATTGGGAACAACACGTAGCGGAGTACCCTACCAATACAAGTTGAATACCAAGAAGAGATTTATAGTCGTGAGGGAAGGCTTGGAGAGTGATGAAGAAGAGGTAGAGGATCTCTAGGCTGTGGAGAAGATTGAGGAAATCCTACGTGCAATGTATGAGAGGAAGACAATAGGCCCTAGAATGGGAGGAGAAGGCAACCATCCTATCCATATTAATGTCATTGTGGAACCCATAAACCCATGTGCGACTAATACACCAAAGAGAACACCATTGTTTAGAAAACCAAAGTTCGGAGGAAGTCTGAAAGCAAGAAGTACATATACACAAGGAGAAACAACTAGAGGAACTATTTCAGGAAGCACTAGTCAAGTATCTACACCGTGTGGAGGAGGAAGTAGTTCAGTATTCAAAATTGCAGTACACAATCCCACTATCAGACTACCAAAATTTCGAGGAGAAGCAAAAAAAGACCCCGAGAAGAATTTGTTCATTTGTGCAAAGATCTAGGAGGCAAAATAGATCACTGATGAAGATAACAAACTCGTGTGTCTAGTGATTATGCTAAGAGACCGCGCACTAGACTGGTACATAAGTCTAGACACAAACAAAGCCCCTGGGATGATGAGGACACTCACAGACATTAAGAACCTACTGATTAATAAGTTCTAGAAGATGATATCATAGGATCAATACATGAACGAGATGTTCGAGATAGGAAAGAAACCAGGAGAATCTATATGGGAGATTGACCAGAGATTCAACCATCTAAAGGGAAAAATAAAATACCTTATGACCGAGATGCAACATCGACACCTATTTGTCAACACACTACTCCCACACTTAAAATATCCCTTACGACAACAAAAATTTCAAACGTAGGAAGAGGCTCCGCAGGCAACCTTGCAACTGGAAGAGAACCAGTACCAAAAGACAAACCCTGGCATAGAGGAATTGAAGGAGGATTTGAATCATTTAACATTTCAGCTAAACCAGAATAAGAACAAGGACAAACAAGAATTCATTTGGTGCACCGCATGCAGGACAAAAGGACACCAAAAGAACGAATGCCCAACATTCACGCAGTATATGGAAATAGGTATGCCAAACCGGCTACCACAGGGAGGATTATGGCGCGAAATATGTAAGAAATTGGGTCATGACCCTTCTCACTGCATGATCATGCATAAATACTAGATAGTTCTGAAGAATTTATACTGCACCTTTTGTAAGTCAATAGGCCATGATGACAAAGATTGCAGAACTATGGAGCTAATGCGGGAAAGAACATTAGATGCATATAGGGTACATGCAAAAATGATGACTAGGCAAGCAACACCACAATTCAATCAAGCCCAAGTTCCATACAATACTGCGCAACAATAGTACAGTATTGTGCAACAACAATATAGTACTACAAAACAACCATATAATAACATGAAACCACAGTAAAACCCGGCACAACCCCAGTACAATACCGTGTAGTATAATCAGGCACCACATTATAACACACCGAGAGGTGATCGAATAGGCTACCAAGGAGGAGGACGAGCCAGAGGAGGTTTCAGATGTGGTCGAGTACCAGTCACATGTCACAATTGTTAACAAGCGAGACATTATGCATGGGAATTTCCACTTCCACCAACAACTTGTATGTATTGTCTCACATCGGGCCATGATACAGAGGAATGCACAACACTACTAGTAAATATTCAGGAAAAGAGGAACCAAAAAAATCAGACTGTTCATTTTATTTTAGCTGAAGCCAGTGATGATGGATGACACATCAATATAGTCACTCATGGAGGAATGAAAATAGGAATTGACACATTTCGATAGGAACTAGCATAGAACCAATGGGAAAAGAAGAACACTGAACCAAGAAAGCAATTCAATGCGCCAAAAGAAAAGGAGACCTTTAAGGAAGCCAGACAAGAATTTCAGAAGGAGGACACATTGTCAACTTCAACTGTGCAACCATTCAAGGAAGCCCCAGAATATGAGATGTTTCCATCATTGGATCATACCAATGGAATGCATCCCAAGGGACAAGTAAGTACAATCAAAGGCTTTTTGAAATCATGCATGAAAATATTAAGTGATCCTTCATCTGTGAAAATATTTCAAAACATACTAGAGAAATGTTGCAGCGAGATGGAAGAAAAACTAGAACCAAAAATTGTCAATCACCTACACACCAGAAGAAGAACAAGTAGGGAATTTAGACTAAATGATAACATTGGATATTTTAACATGGGAGACATTATACTAGACCTAGGAAAAACAATTATCTTTGAGTTTGTTTACAGGACAAACAAGACATAAAAAATCATAAGAATTATATGATTTATAAATCTCTGCAATAAGGGAAACATGTTATGCAAAAACTTATACTTAATAATTCGACTTATGAAGAAGAGAAATCTGTCATTCACAAACGGAATCAATTAATTGCTATGTTTTTTAAACACTGGAAGAAATCAGATATGGATTATATTGATTAAATTATATCATTTGCAAAAGACTAAGATAGCTAAAGTAGTCATTAACCAAATGCAAATTGATACACATAAACATAAAACAAAATATTGATATCATGAAAAGCTAAAGCTGTAGCAGAATATCAAATTTTGTCTCAGTCTGTATTAAAATTCCATATCCTTTTTCTCCCACGAATGAGGATGATAATTATTACAAAAATAATAAGTATTTATAAGTCTTTCCACAGGGTAAAACCTCCCTGTGGAAGTTAAAATTGTTTTACAAAAATCTGGGAAGATATCCCAATGTTCAACTAAACAAGGAAATTAAAATGCAAGTAAAATATCTCAAATATCCTCTAATTGCTCATCAAATACAATGCAATTTCGAATTCACCTGTAATGGACCAAAAATAACAAGTTAGAGAGATATTTTATTGACAAAACAATAAAAATTTAATTCTACAGACTTACCTACAGAATCATCTGATTCTGTAGCTAGTCTAAAATAATATACAGAATCAGAATTGAAATCAAATCAAATCTTTGAATGAGGTTTAATTCAACTGACATCCAATAATTACTTGAGAACAAATAATAAAATGAAAGAATTATACCAACAGGATCCACATCATTTAACCAAGTACAGAGATAACAATACTCTGCTTCAATTATAGTCATGAGTCTGGTAAATGAAATCATATGTAACAGAATCATAATCATTCCTCAATCAAATCGAATCCATCTGTTATGAGATCATTTGTCATTGCACAATGAGAAAACAAGATGGATTTTCCTTTACCAAAATCGTTCCAGCCTAACGAATTACAACTGGGTTTGACCAATTCGTTTTTACACATTTAAAACCGAACCAAACAACAATCCAAACAAGAGAATTAATCGGCTGAGTTTAGCATATTTGTTGGAAATCATAATCGTTTTATGTTTCGGGCATAGTTCACCAGTTTAATGAGACCATTGTTTTTATAAAAACAGAGTAGTTATTTCCAATTTTAAATCGAACAGAGTGGTATTCATAATTTGGAAAATCATATGACAGAGCACATCGTAACAATTACACTCCCGAAATTATTTGTCAAACACAGCATACGAATCATGCAAGATCGAATCCGAGGGTAATCGTATTCTAAATAGAGTATGGAACTTCCCATGAGAGGTGAATACAGAACAAATTTTATTTAAACCACACCATTAATCCGTTACTTCACTCATCCAGGATTAGCAAATGAAATCCAAACGAATAACCATAAAAATCTGTGAGAAAATCATATATCAAATCGAAACTCTTCCTATTTTTAGCAAATCAAAACAATATACATGATGAACATGAATGAAAAAGGCATTTGAATGAGAAAGAGAGCTATTTGAAAACAAAATCCATACCTGTATAGCGACAAGATGGCTTGACAAGTGAGAGGGAGTTCTGAAGAACAGATTTGAAGGAATGCATACAGACTCAAAACGCATGTTCCAACCACTGAAAAATTGACCTGTAAAACGAGAGCTAGATCTATATAGTAGCTCACTTTATGATGAAACCGCCCGCGATGAAGGTAAAGGGGCTAAAAACGGTTCTGAATTTTCAATGGTTTGAGCTAATTCAAATCCGTTTTCCCAGAATAGCTGACTCAAAAACGTGACTCTGGGGGAAATTATGGGGCAGTCTTCTCTGGAAAAATGAAACCCAAACCGACTCTGAACACCTTGGGGGTTCAATTCACCCTTCGGGAGCTAGGAGATAACACGCAATGAGCCGGGCTAAGGGACAAGGGTTTGAATTCATCAACACACAATAACAAAGCTATCCGAACCAACAGCAATGAATCGAGCCAAAAGGAGTAAGCATAAATGCGCGCATGCGAAGGTGGTGGATTCTGCCATGCATAATATTCATTACCCAAGTACAACCGCCAAATTTCATAGTTGTCTACTCCATAATAATAGTTCAACCATTAAGTCATGTGTACAACCAATGAAATCCAATGTGCATACCAATACGCGCCAGCACTATGCCATAGTGTTCAAAGAATTCGACTTATAAATCAACACCAAAATCATTATGCGCCAATGTATTAATTCATATAATCAAAAGTTCAACCAAGGGGCCAAAATGATATTCATATAGTTGACAATCCAATAAGTCATGAAAAGACTAACATAAGGATTATATCATATATATATAATAAATTTAATCATAACCCTTATGCAGAATCAAATATCAGGCAAGTCATTAAAAGTGTAAATCCAAATGCTCAATGCCTTACAAACTCAATAAAATCAAGTTATGCA
Source organism: Picea glauca (assembly GCA_000966675.3). Classification (NCBI taxonomy): domain Eukaryota; kingdom Viridiplantae; phylum Streptophyta; class Pinopsida; order Pinales; family Pinaceae; genus Picea; species Picea glauca. Next base: position 277,282 of record JZKD02S0211199.1, read on the forward strand.
ATCAACATAAAAATGTCCAATGAGCATAGTTCGAAAGTTTTTCCAGCTACAAAATGATAAGTGAAATGTAAGCGCAAAGAGCATATCAATCAGAAGGATGACGACAGTTCAAACAATGATTCTAATGTGATTTTGAAGGACTAATTTTTCACACTTACAGTCATGAAAACAAAACGAAGATAGGTGTGCGAAAAGGCGCAAAGAATAAAAGCGTCGTTCATTTGAAAATTGCAACGAAAAATCGATGTTTGCGAAACATCGATGTAGGCAGCTTATAAGACAATGAAAAATGTGAATTGGCTGCAAACAATGGCGACACACTGGTAGAAGCAGTTATCTCTGCCAAAAGAAACAAATTCAGATTAGGACAACAAAGAAAATTTCAACTCAAAAATAACAACCAGAAAATCGTACAACCATCATCATTAACCAATTATTCCAGCAGTGTTTTAAAAGATGAAAAACCAATAACAATCTTAAGATCAGCAAGTCACGATATTAAAGATAAAACCTTCAATACTGTTGGCATGGCCACTGTTGCCAGCAGGCATCCATAGCCTCGACAGGGTTACCATTTAACCCACTCTGACATCTGTATCATGTTAAGAAGTTCTGGATCAGAACAAAGGACATTAAAGAGGTTTCTTTTTTGCCGATTTTCATATACCCGACATTGCTTCACTGCCAACGGGCTTGTTTAGTACCCCGACGAAGTTGTCTTGGCACCATGCATGCATTTACCCGCTGCCAGCATACCTGTTCAGCATCCTGGCGGGTTTACAAGCACTTCCCACAACTCTTATTAATAATTCATTTTGTTTCGTTTTTCATAGATATATAGCTGAGCGGGGTGACGCTGAAAATCATGATATTTTAACATTTTTTTTTTTTTTAGACCTCATCAAAAAAATTTAGAACTATCCTTTATTAATATCCAGAGATGTTTTATGTACAAAACAACTTCTTACGACAGGGAGACATCTTCTGAGTCAATCCTTTATGGAAAAGGGACAGCGTAAAAAGATAATAGATGATCTTGACAAGCTTTGCTCAGAGATTGAAATCAGTAAACTTCTTTCAAACAACAGACTTTTTCAACACAGATATAAACTTCAGCAATATATCATTGATGTTTGTACAAATTTTTCAGAAGTTAATTTAGCGAAGAAAATTTCTTTCGTCTTTGTATGAAAATCTCAATATACAGGTATGTCTATTTCAACAGCAAAAACTAGTAAGCATAAGGGAGAAATCCAAACACACCAGCAAAGAAAAAATTGGAAAACAAAGAAATCCAAACAACAAAAACAAAAAACAATATACACAGAAGGTGCATCTGAAAACCTCATGCGACAATCCCCTGGAAAACTGAAAGAAAGTAGGAAAATTCTGGATGATGGGAAAGCAGTCCTACTCATGGTATCTTGGGTTAGGTTTGATTTAGATTCATTTATCTCTTTACTTTCCATTTAATATTTTCATGACGATACTGCGTTTTTGAAAATAAACGTTCAACTAGAAGTAAAGAGAAAAAGGGTCAAGAGGAATTCCCTGACAATGGTCGTATTATGGTTCTTGTGGTGCGCCCACTTGCGTGCATGAATGCATTATTACAAAGAGAAATAGTGAGAAATAAAACTACAAGAAAACCTATTCCTAAACCTACCCTAACTATTAAATAAACCAGAATACTACGTGAAGTCATGTTTCCAATGTAGCCATCAGAGTAACTCTAATCCTGCAATGAAAACAAGATCAAGCATTATTAAAAATAATGGTAATGTATCAGCAAATGACAGAAACATATCACGCTTACCTTCATAATCAACATCTAGAAACAAAGTAAGCATGATCTTACCATTTCCTTGAATATTCTTGTTGTATGAATCCTCCAGCCATTGTGCAATTTTGTCGTGATAAGAGTCATAATGGCATGGGTGAGTGTAAGTAGTTTTGAAAAACTTGTTAGGATTATGAGGAAATGGAATAACCATCAACCAAGGTTGAAATGCCCCATCCTTCTGATAGTTCTCTAAGTACTCATTAATTTCTTCACATGGAGGATCTAAAAGAAATATGTCATGCCTACTTCCAAGATTCTTAGGTAAAAATAAAGCAAGCACAACTTTGTCTTTATTATGAAATGTTTTCACATATGAATATTCAAGCCACTCTAAGATCCTATCAGAAAAATGGGGATGCAAACCATGAATTTGATGAAACGAATATATCAATGGAAAGCTCATCATAGGAGGATTCGTGCAATCGATTAGATCATTGGTTTGAATATTTCCTTCGATGCGATTGATCATTTCAAAATGTGAAGCATAAACATTAAGATTCGAGCTAAGCAAAGAACGAATATGCAACTTAGAATGTTTTCTCTCCATAAGATGTAATGCATTGTCCTTTTCAACAAGAAACTGTGTAAAATCATCTCGCAACATGTCCTTTTCCCCTGTGAGTGATGAAAGTAAACAAGCGTCAAATCTGGTTTTATCAATGTTATGCTCAGAATTAATTTCACCAAAACTTAGCATATCGAAAGGATATGATTGTGGTGGAAAAGAGTAGGGTGTTGTAGGTAAGATGTCAAGTCCACCAGAATCTAGGAATAGATCAGGATATAAAGAATAAAAGGAATCATAAATAAGCAGATAAAAAGAATCTCTTGAACTATGATAATCAACAATGGTATTCTCAAGACAATTCTCTTGACTTTCTTTAAAACTCTTACTATGTTTTGGTGACGAATTCCTCAACATAATATGATCATCTGGATTTTCCTTTTGTGTGATAGAAAATTCAAAATTTATGTGACAAGCATCTAGTCTTTCTTGTGAACAAAGTGCATTTTGAGGATGAAGGTTTAAAGTTTCTTCTTCTATTTGCGTAACTTCTTCTCTAATCAGTTTCATGGGAGTACTATAATATTCAAGAATATTTTCGTTGCTTAAGTTTTCTTCAATGACTGATTTTAAATGTTGATTAGAGCATGAGTTACAAGAATGAGGGTATTCACCTTGAGCTGGAAACGAATCATCTTCCATACTAGTCTTAGACTAAAAATACAATGATTCAAAGGAAAAAACAATTTGGTTGTCAATAAGAGCCCGATCAATAGATTCTACCTCCCTGACCTGTTCAACATTATCGGAAGATTTTTTCTCTTCTTGCAAAGAATATTGTTCTAGCAATTGAGTGATAGTATTTGCAATTGGTTCTTTTTTCATTATTGAACATGACTGGATAGAAGGGATGGATGCATCATAGAAGAGATTTAATGCCAATGACATGTCATCGAGATTAAATTTATAGAGGATATGACAGACTTTTGTCAAAAAGCCTTCTGAAGATGAATCGTCGTTGATTAGCGAAGTATGAAATTATTCACATAAATGATCAAAATCATAAATTTCAAAAGAATCTAGAAACTCATCTACAAATTGAAACCAATCAAAAATGTGACATGCCGAAAAGGATTCAAACCAATGTTTGATTCGAACTCTAAAAGTAAAAGTGAACAATCTGCATAAAACTGAAATCACCAAGGGATTTATGCATTTACTAACGAAAGATGTTCCTTTTTTCTGGGACGAAGACGCTCAACTCTCTTTTGATGCATTAAAACACGCCCTCACAACTGCACCTCTGCTACGGCCACCTAACTATAACAAAGATTTCCTATTATATCTGGCTGCCGCAGAGTCAACCATAGGCATGGTTTTAGTTCAAGAAGACGATTCATTTTTAGAATACATGATCTATTACCTGAACTAAGGCCTCGTAGGACCGGAACTCAATTATTCTCATATCGAAAAACTTGCGTTGGCAGCAGTTCATGTTGTTCAACGGTTTTGTCACTATGTTCTATTTCACAAGACCACCGTCATTGCTGTCGTGAATCCATTCCAATACATGATGACACTACAAGTTATAGGCGGAAAAATCAGTATATGGATAGTCATCCTCCAAGAATTTGACTTAGACTTCGTTTCAGCAAAGTCCAAGAAGTCATTGGTCTTCACAAAGCTTATTTCGGAACTTCCAGTTGAGTGAGGTGACGTTGTTCCTGAAGAATCGCCTATCCGGGGGGATATGTTTTTTATTGCATCTTTAGACCCCTGGTACGGAGATATACTTATCTATCTCCAGACTTTGAAGTGCCCCACCTCTACTTCTCATGATGAGCGTCAGCGGATACGCCATCAGGCTAAAAATTATATCATACTCAATGATACGTTGTATTGGAGAGGTGTAGACTGCATCTTACGTCGATGTCCCACTCATGAGGAGGCCATCATCATGCTCAACGATTGACATACTGGAGCTTGTGGAATTCATTTATCTCGGTTGGAAAAAACCCAAAATAGTTTACGAGCAGGTTACTTCTGGCCAACACTTATTAAAGATTGTATCAAATTGGTCAAGAAGTGCCATCCATGCCAAATATTCTCCTGGAAGATGAGGGCACATCCCGCTCCTATGTTTCCTGTCATCACAGTTGGTCCCTTCACTAAGTGGGGGATTGATTACACTACATGCAACCCCCCGTCAGCAAGGGGGCACCGCTATATCATCGTAGTTGTCGACTACTTCACTAAGTGGGTCGAAGCTATGCAAACGTTTAAAGATGATGGAGAGACTGCAACTCTCTTCTTATTCAACCAGATCATAGCAAGGTTCGAAGTCCCGAGAGAGATTGTTATTGACCATGGCAGTCACTTTCAGAATCAAACGATGTTTGAATTAACATCAAAGATTGGGTTACGGTAGGAGCATTCATCACCTTACTACCCCCAATCCAATGGGCAAGTGGAAGCTACAAACAAAACTCTTAAGACTATTCTACAACGAACTATCAACTCAGCCAAATCAAATTGGAATTTGATGTTATACTTGGCATTATGGGCTTACCGAACATCTGTTAAGAATCCAACCAATTTCTCACCTTTTCAACTCGTTTACGGGATGGAGGCAGTCTTTCCCATCGAATGTCAAATCCCATCTCTAAAATTGGCAGTACAATTATTGCCAAATACTTCTCCTCTTGAAGAACGGTTAGTACACCTTGAGCAGCTTGATGAGCAGTGTCGCGATGCGGCCCTGGCCAACGAGGCTCACAAACATAAGGTCAAGTGTCACTATGATAGGTTTGTTCATCCTCAGATTTTCTCTGAAGGCGAACTTGTCCTGGTCTATGACCAAGACAAGGACCCCCTGGGGGCAGGAAAGTTTAAACCCATGTGGTTCGGACCCTTCATTATAAAAGAGGTATTAAAAAAGGGTGCTTATCGTTTGGTTGATTTTGAAGGGAATGCTTTGGCAGAGCCTAGAAATGGGCTCTACCTCAAGAAGTATTACTCATAGACAGGTCATTGTGGGTAACTTTTTGTAACATATGTATAGTCTTTGTACTATTACTTTTTAAGTTTCTTTTAAAGTGTTATAGACGTGTCATTGATGTTATCTTTCGTCAATATGGCAGATGTCAAGTGAGTCCGAGGTGTTTGTTGGGTATGCAGACGGTGCTAGTCGACACATGCGGAGGCTTGCCTCCGCATCTTGGGTAATATTTACACCTCAGGGTCAGTTGTTACCTTCCGGAGGTATATGCTTAGGTGACACCACAAATAATGTCTATGATTATGGTGCAGTTATTGAGTTGCTTCGTGATGCCTTGTCATTGGGTATCTCTCATCTCCGGGTCTATCTCAACGCTCAACTATTTGTGTCGCAGCTAAACAGAGTATATCAGGTTCATGATCCAACTTTACATCGACGATTCCTTAGGGTATGTCTCTTAGAACGAAACTTTGATTATATTACATATTTGCATGTTCCTAGGAGATTAAACCAAATTCTAGATACTCTAGCTAATCAAATTTTAGATTGGCATCTTACCCACATATAAAAGAACATGGACATAAACATGTAAATACATTTTTGCACATAGAATCCGTAAGACACAAAAAGATAAAAACCATATATAAACATCATAAAATAACCAGAGTACATAGATGGATGCAAGCGCCTCAAAAATGGGAATAGTAACAAGTCACCGGGCGTATGCCCTCAAAAAATATATACAAGTAGGTTCTCGTGGCACATAAAAAGTCTAAGTCTGTTTAGGGCCTATGGGCCCTGTTATAATCATCCACAGAACGGGCTAAACGCCTAAACAATCAGACCCATGTCCAAGGTGCCCCCACAACATGAGGCTGCATAGATGGCGACAGGTCCTCTATCTCTGCCATTGGCACAGTGCGAGTGAGCACAGTGAATTTCCGCTCAACTCATCTAAGGACCCTCTCGGCCTCTCAGGATGGGAGGTTCCCTACTACTGCTACTCCCCCAGCGGCGACAGCCGCGGTTTATGGACATGGACGATGCCTGTTCCATGCATAATCAACAGGTTGCACGAGTCCCACATCCGCATGCAACAAACGTTTACCCGTCAAATACTTTGGTATACAAAAAAAATGATATATATAACAAAAAGACATAAAAATTACATATGCAAACAAAAAAACTACAAAGGTGGAGACTTACCCATCTCCCCTCACTCCTCACCAGGAGGCACAGGTATCTTAGGATCTCTAGAGAAATCTATCCCTACATACGGGTAGTCCTCAATCACATGGATCTGTCATGACAGCCAAGAAAATAAATCATTGTCAAAGGACTCAATGGTCCTTCCACCAACCTGTCGCGGCAGTAATACTGCCCATCTACACACTGCAGGGAAAGAGGCCTGATGTCCTCGTACTACAACCCGAGGACTGAAACTCAAAACTCGCTCAAAAAAGAACGAACACAAGATGGTCCCAAACCCAAAGTTCATCTGTGTCCGCTGTCGGCAATATGTCAATTGCCTCTTCATGCACTTGAGTAGTGTGGTACTCCAGTCAAAAATTTGTGCATTCATCCACTGGATGGAACAGTTCATCTGTGTGCGCGAATCCTGATGCAAGGCTGTTGAGATGGTAATCCACCCAATCAGTAACAATATAGTCTGCAGCGCTAAGTTAGTACTCCTACTAATGGGTACCTGGGAGCCCACATGGTCAGTCCCAGCCTCACAATGCTTAGCTATCAATTTTGAGATCTTGCTCATCCTCGCAGAAAACGTTCGGAAGTTGACTGGTTCCCCTCTCCTTGAGAGGCCAGTCAGAAAGTAGATATCCTCGGTGGTGGACACCAGTGATTTCCCCTCTAGCATAAATTCTTGTGCATCCGGGTGCCAGTAGTCAATCAAGGCATTCAGTAGCCTTGGTTGTGCGCACATAAATGGACATAGAAAGAATTTGAGTAAACCACATTGCATTAACACGGCCACGACATTCAGATATCTTGCAACCAACTCACTGATTGCCTCATGCTCCCTTTCCCTCCACTGGACATACATCCTTCCAACACAACAAGGTAGAGGAGGGTCAATACTTCCTTTTAGTTTGATTTTCATCATAAAAGGGGAGTACACGTGGGCTGTAGAGGTGACAGTCGCATGTACATGTGGGAAGAATTTACTCTGCCTAAATCTACATGCGGCCTATCCAGAGACAGCCCACGTGTACCTAGGGCCGACCTTTTTAAGGTCAACGCCCACCCCAAAAATAAACTAAACAATGAAATTGAAGTATTGAATAGCTAGATAAGAGAGTTTGTACTTACTTGGTCCAAGCAGAAGTTCATTTCGTCCACTGTAGCTCTCAGAATCACTATTTTTGGCAAAGGTGGTCTTTTGGCTCCAGAGTCAATTTCCAAATCAGCAATGGTGATAATGAGCTGCCAACTTCTATTTATAGACTTTTTGGCCTCTTTTGTCATTTTTCTGGCCTCCCTTATCAGTTTCTTTATACCAAAAACCATTTAGAGTGATCCAGGAGTTATATGGGAGGGATTTGATCGGGTATTGAGACATTTTTTTTTTGAGTTTTGAGAAAATATTGATGGTACATAAAAAATAAAAAAAAATCAACTTGAGCATATAGGTTAGGTTACCACCCCAACTTTTGCATCTCGTTGTCTTTTTATTCTGCTATAGGATCGATCCCATCAGGTTGTGACACGGAACTGTCATATATGCTCTAGAAGTGTCGTAACTTGGTGGTAGAGCTTACCAGAACATGGATGCCCTAGGTAGGTCCTGGTTGCCTTATGGTGTCCATGCCATTTCTAAAAACACTGTAGACTCATGAGTCAGTATAGTATTTCTTGAATATGAGTTTGAGCCTCATTTGCATGAGTCTTTTTCACTCTTTGTCTCACCCTCAGGACTCACAAAAAATAACAGGTCTCCTTTTAAGCCCTTTTCAGACCCTCTAAAAATGAAAAGGATTTTGAGCGATCTTGTGGCCTTTCACGCTTGTTAAACTGAAATTTGAAGTCACGTCTGTCTGGCAGTAGTTTACCCCTTTTTTAGTCTGAACAGT
>JZKD02S0211199.1:287602-298914 GCA_000966675.3 Picea glauca
CCATATTCTGTGGTCCATTTGAGATATTAGACACAATAGGGTAAGTTGCATACATGCTTGCATTTCCTTCTTCCATGAATGTGAATAATGTATTGCATGTCTCTTTGCTAAAAAAATATGTACATGATCCTAACCATGTTATGGATTGGAATCTGATTCAGGTAGAGACAAAGGGAGACTTTCAAGTCCAACCAATGCGAATATTGGAAAAAAAATTCAAAATGCTCTGGAATTGAGTTATAGAGCTAGTAAAAGTCCAGTGGAACTGCTACAGTCCGGAAGATGCTACTTGGGACAATGAAGATTCCATGTGGGAAGAGTAGCCACAACTTGTTGAATAAATTTTGAAATTTTGTTTTTTGTTTTGTATATGCAGTAAGGATAGTGCCAAAATAAGGGGGAGGGGATGTAATACCCCGGGTTTTTGAGCCACATATTAAATAATGTATTTTTTTAATCTATGAGAGGGTAGAGTGCCCAAACAATTAAAAGAGTCTAGTGTTCCTAAGAAATGTAATGTTTTGATCATTAATAATAAATACATCACTGACTACTAGACAGACAAGGACATGAGTGATACAATGATATGATTCCACAAGAGAGGGGTCTTGAGTGGATAAGTATTTATTTTGTATTTTATCAACCCATAATCATTTAATGGAAAGGAGTGGTTACATTTTCTTCTTGGGGAAGGCCATGTGGTCCTTGATTTGCAAGTAAAGATATAAACCCATCTTATGGGTTGTTTGGGGGATTCTTATTCACTCATTCACTCACTCACTCATCCTTCATTCCTATTTTATCTTGGATGGGGAGAGAAAAACGAATTGTGGAGAGGAACCATGGTTTGGTTGGCAGTAGTGATTGTTGGTGTATTCCAACCATGAACTATTTCATGCGTGTCTGATATGCATTGACATGCGTTAAGTGTTTCACACAACTACGAATCCTGAGAGTCCTAGCATGGAGATTCTTGACCAGATGCACTGGAGCCCTGGAAGGAGGTGGAAAGTCTGAGGGACTACATGGAAGAGAAAGGGGTACGTTCTCTTGGGTTGTGCAAGCTGGGTAGAAGAGAGATGGTGTACTTTGGATTGTTGTGTGTGCTGAGAATCCTATGAGAGATTGAGTGTTGAATGGTTTGGGAAGCCGAATGACACTTTGGACCATCCTTGTGGACTCATAGCCCTGGCTCAGGGGTGACATCGTTGTTGAGACTTGGAACAAAATTGTCTATGGTTGGGTGGAACATCCTTGGTCTAAAACCAGTTGGTGATTCATTTAATTAAAGATAAGTTCTCTCTCTATCATGGTTTCATTTACCTGTATATTTATTTCCATTTTGTATTTATTTATCTATCAAATTCATATCTATAATATGCATTCTTGTTGGTTATTGTTGTGCACGACATATGGTTCATTTATTTTATATTATAGCTTGAATCTTGATCTATGCATGTGAATATTTCATGCATCTTTATTAATTAAAATTTAGTAATAATTCGAAATTAGTTCAAAAGTGGGCTTGAAGTAGCGTGCTCGACTTGTGGGTGGTTGGGTACATTATAGTTGTGCTCCTGTTTAGTTGGGTGACCTGCAATTTAAACAACTCTTTCCAAAATGTGCTTGTGAAAGTGGGGTCATGATCAGATACAATAGAGGTGGGCATGCCATGTATCTTGAAAATATGATAAAGAAAAACTCTTGCTACTAGTGCCGGTGTGATAGGGTGGGTAAGGTACAACAATGTGCATACTTGGAGAGGTGATCAAACACCACCATGATGACAAACTTGTCCCCAGCTTTAGGAAGAACCACTATAAAATCCATGGAGATGTATTTCGACATAGAAGATTGAATGGGTAGGGGTTGTAGGGCACCTGGAGACTTGATAGTTTCACCTTTATTACATTGGCATACCTCACATTGTGTGACAAAGTGAAGGATATCCTTCTTCATGCTGTCCTAAAAAAATAATGACGGGCATGAGCATATGTCTTTTGGAAGCCTAAGTGACCTGCAATAGTTGATGAGTGCAACTCATTTAAGATCCTTGGCTTCAGTGTTGAAGAGGGTGAGAAAACCAGGTGATCCTTATATCTGAGAATATTTTCCTACCAAGTGTAGTCGATGGGAGGATTAGAGTCCTCCTGAAGGCGCTTAATTAACTTGGAGAGATTCGGGTGTGTTATCCACTCTTGGTGTACTTTTTCAATCCAATCAGGGACCGATAAGGATAAGTCAAAGACGGATTCACCTTCCTCATTTTGGTGTGATAATGCATTGGCTACTATATTATCTTTTCCCTTTTTGTATATGATTTCATAATCATAAGACAACATTTTATTCAATCACTTATTTTGTTATGGGGAGGATAGTCGTTGCTCCAAACAATATTTCAGGCTATGGTGATCTAATTTGATGTGAAAATGACGTCCCAAGAGATATGTCTTCTATGAGTGCACTACATGGAGAATGGACATAATTTATTTTTCATACGTAGATCTACCCATATTGCGGCCACTCAATGCTTGTCTAGTAAAGACCAAAGGTCAACCATATTGTGTGAGAATTGCAGCTATACCAGTTCCAGAAGCATCTGATTCCACCACAAAGGTTTTGTTGAAGTTGGGCGTTGCTAGGATAGGAGTAGTTCACATGGCCCTCTTTAATTATGTGAAGGATTGCTCAATATAAGGTGTCCAATGAAATGCATTCTTCTTAAGAAGGTTGGTCAATAGCTTAGCAATTTTTCCATAATGGTGGACAAATTTCCTGTAATATCCTGTGAGACCAAGAAAACTCCTATTGGAACCAAGCCGAGGTGGCAAGCAGGATGATCGTGGGAAAGAAAGTGTGCAGAAAGGGAAGTAACAACTAGAAGGTAACACAACATGCGTGCATGCGAGAAAACATGCACAAGGAAAATGACAGTTGGAGGAAGAACAACATGTGTGTAGGGGAGGAAGACCTAACGTCGATAGGGTTAGATTTTTGCTAATACATTGTAAATGGCTGAAGAGATCGATATATATAAATAGAGATACACATGTATCATAGAGAGGGGGGATTCTCTTTTGTATATGATATATTGTAGCTAGGTACGAGTTGATGCGTTATGTAATATGGTTATGGACAAATTTTTTAAGTTGTTGAGATAATAACAGAGGAGAGGAAGAAGATATGAGGATTAGATCATAGGTTGTTGAGCCTGGTGCAATCTAGTTCATCTCATACAGATCTTACCCATCAAAGATAATTGTAAGCGCACGACGTTGGAGATGCAGAACTACCATAATAAAAGATCCAAGAGCCAAATCTTTGTGGATGTAGCCCAGGAGGGGGTGAACCACGGTAATATATGTTTAATGTGATGAATGCATGTATATCTTTATTTTCTTTTAGCAGTTAATTGTTATTCTTAATGAATGAGTTAATACATTGTTATGGAATATGATTGTGTTGTTCGAGAAATAAACTGTGAAGTGTAGATGCACACCCATGAGTACTAGTAGATTGAAACCACAATTCATAGTAGATGGCTCATATTAATAATCCCCTATCTCATACTCAATAATAGGTTGTAAATGCCTGATTATTATAGCCACCCATTTAAAGCTATCTCGGGTGAGACTGCACAATGCACACTATGTATGTGTTGCCTTCCGGTCTACCAAGAGGGTCGATAGTTTTAGAGGATTTGTTGGAAACCTGAAAGACATGAACCCTGGGAAATAAAGCAGTTAAACCATTAAACCAACAAATGGTTTCGTTGTCATGTTAGAAGGAATAAGAGAGGAATAGGTAGATGAGATAGCTTGAACGAGAAAATAATGAGCGAAACAAGAAGACCAATGAGGCATTAGAAGGGAATGTTGAGACCATGGAACCCCACAAAAGTAGAAATCAAAGGTTGGTTGAGAACCAAAGAGCTAGAGTTTTCCCAGAAAGACAATAGAAACCCTAGAATCACACCTCACAAATATCTGGATAAATATGTGTTTATTGATTTACATGAAGTCTTTTTTTGTGATTTTCCGCATCTACTATAAGAGCGGATACTAAGGTTGAAGGATAACCATGTGACGAAATGGATCCGACAACTATTTTGGACTCAAGTACAAATTGATCAGTTACAGCAGGTGAACAACAAATTCACCCGCGCAGTAGACTTTTGGCTTGATAGTATTGTGGTAGGTTTCATCATCGAATTTGCAGTTGACACAACGAAGTCATACATCGTAGCAAAGCAATAATTTCTACATGGACCTCAAGGAAGGTACATTCAATCCCCACATACTTCTACTAATATACTACTATATAACAAAGGTGTAATGACAATGGAATCAAACAGCTAAACTTCCCTGTGTGCATGGGGGAAGGGGGAAAACACTGACAAAGAGAGTATAAATGGAAGGAGGTGAGGATAAAGGCAAGAAGGAGGAGGAACCCTTGGACCCAATCATGATGGATGATTACTAGCTCAAGTGGATCTTGGTGTCATTGGGAACAACACGTAGCGGAGTACCCTACCAATATAAGTTGAATACCAAGAAGAGATTTATAGTCGTGAGGGAAGGCTTGGAGAGTGATGAAGAAGAGGTAGAGGATCTCTAGGCTGTGGAGAAGATTGAGGAAATCCTACGTGCAACGTATGAGAGGAAGACAATAGGCCCTAGAATGGGAGGAGAGGGAAACCATCCTATCCATATTAATGTCATTGTGGAACCCATAAACCCATGTGCGACTAATACACCAAAGAGAACACCACTGTTTAGAAAACCAAAGTTCGGAGGAAGTCTGACAGCAAGAAGTACATATACACTAGGAGAAACAACTGGAGGAACTATTTCAGGAAGCACTTGTCAAGTATCTACACCGTGTGGAGGAGGAAGTAGTTCAGTATTCAAAATTGCAGTACAGAATCCCACTATCAGACTACCAAAATTTCGAGGAGAAGCAGAAAAAGACCCTGAGAAGAATTTGTTCATTTGTGTAAAGATCTAGGAGGCAAAATAGATCATCGATGAAGATAACAAACTTGTGTGTCTAGTGATTACGCTAATAGACCACGCACTAGACTGGTACATAAGTCTAGACCCAAACAATGCCCCTGGGACGATGAGGACACTCACAGACATTAAGAAGCTACTGATTAATAAGTTCCAGAAGCTGATATCATAGGATCAGTACATGAACGAGATGATCGAGATAGGAAAGAAACCAGGAGAATCTATATGGGAGATTCACCATAGATTCAACCATCTAAAGGGAAAACTAAAATACCTTATGACCGAGATGCAACATCGACACCTATTTGTCAACTCACTACTCCCACACTTAAAATATCCCTTACGACAACAAAAATTTCAAACGTAGGAAGAGGCTCTGCAGGCAACCTTGCAACTGGAAGAGAACCAGTACCAAAAGACAAACCCTGCCATAGAGGAATTGAAGGAGGATTTGAATAATTTAACATTTCAGCTGAACCAGAATAATAACAAGGACAAACAAGAAGTCATTTGGTGCACCGCATGTAGGATGAAAGGACACCAAAAGAACGAATGCCCAACATTCACGCAGTATATGGAAATAGGTATGCTAAACCGGCTACCACGGGGAGGATTATGGTGCGAAATATGTAAGAAATTGGGTCATGAACCTTATCACTGCATGATGATGCAAAAATACTAGACAGTTCTAAAGAATTTATATTGCACCTTTTGTAAGTCAATAGGCCATGATGACAAAGATTGCATAACTATGGAGCTAATGCGAGAAAGAACATTAGATGCATATAGGGTACATGCAAAAATGATGACTAGGCAAGCAACACCAAAGTTCAATCAAGCCCCAGTTCCATACAATATTGCGCAACAATAGTACAGTATTATGCAACAACAATACAGTACTACGCAACAACCATATAATAACATGCAACCGCAGTAAAACCCGGCACAACCCCAGTACAATACCGTGCAGTATAATTAGGCACCACAGTATAACGCACCGAGAGGTGATAGAATAGGCTACCAAGGAGGAGGACGAGCAAGAGGAGGTTTCAGATGTGGTAGAGGACCAGTCACATGTCACAATTGTTAACAACCGAGACATTATGCACGGGAATTTCCACTTCCACCAGCAACTTGTATGTATTGTCGCACATCGGGCCGTGATACAGAGGAATGTACAACACTACTAGTAAATATTCAGGAAAAGAGGAACCAAAACAATCAAACTGTTCATTTTATTTTAGCTGAAGCCAGGGACGATGGATGACACATCAATATAGTCACTCCTGGAGGAATGAAAATAGGAATTGACGCAGATCGATAGGAACTAGCATAGAACCAATGGGAAAAGAAGAACACCGAACCAAGAAAGCAATTCAATGCGCCAAAAGAAAAGGAGACTTTTAACGAAGCCAGACAAGAATTTCAAAAGGAGGACACATTGTCAACTTCAATTGCGCAACCATTCAAGGAAGCCCCAGAATATGAGATGTTTCCATCATTGGATCATACCAATGGAATGCATCCCAAGGGACAAGTAAGTACAATCAAAGGATTTTTGAAATCATGCGTGAAAATATTAAGTGATCCTTCATCTGTGAAAATATTTCAAAACATACTAGAGAAATGTTGCAGCGAGATAGAAGAAAAACTAGAACCAACAATTGTCAATCACCTACACACCAGAAGAAGAACAAGTAGGGAATTTAGACTAAATGATAACATTGGATATTTTAACATGGGAGACATTATACTAGACCTAGGACAAACAATGCTCTTTGAGTTTGTTTACAGGACAAACAAGACATAAAAAATCATAACAATTATATGATTTATAAATCTCCGCAATAAGGGAAACCTGTTATGCAAAAACTTATACTTAATAATTCAACTTATGAAGAAGAGAAATATGTCATTCACAAACTGAATCAATTAATTGCTATGTTTTTTAAACACTGGAAGAAATCAGATATGGATTATATTGATTAAATTATATCATTTGCAAAAGACTAAGATAGCTAAAGTAGTCATTAACCAAATGCAAATTGATACACAAACATAAAACAAAATATTGATATCATGAAAAGCTAAAGCTGTAGCAAAATATCAAATTTTGTCTCAGTCTGTATTAAAATTCCATATCCTTGTTATCCCATGAATGAGGATGATAATTATTACAAAAATAATAAGTATTTATAAGTCTTTCCACAGGGTAAAACCTCCCTGTGGAAGTTAAAATTGTTTTTCAAAAATCTGGGAAGATATCCCAATGTTCAACTAAACTATGAAATTAAAATGCAAGTAAAATATCTCAAATATCCTCTAACTGCTCATCAAATCCAATGCAATTTCGAATTCACCTGTAATGGACCAAAAATAACAAGTTAGAGAGATATTTTATTAACAAAACAATAAAAATGTAATTCTACAGACTTACCTACAGAATCATCTGATTTTGTAGCTAGTCTAAAATAATATAGAGAATCAGAATTGAAATCAAATCAAATCTTTGAATGAGGTTTAATTCAATTGACATCCAATAATTACTTGAGAACGAATCATAAAATGAAAGAATTATACCAACATGATCCACATCATTTAACCAAGTACAGGGATAACAATACTCTGCTTCAATTATAGTCATGAGTCTGGTAAATGAAATCATATGTAACAGAATCATAATCATTTCTCAATCAAATCGAATCCATCTGTTATGAGATCGTTTGTCATTGCACAGTGAACAAACAAGATGGATTTTCCTTTACCAAAATCGTTCCAGCCTAACGAATTACAACTGGGTTTGACCAATTCGTTTTTACACATTTAAAACCGAACCAAACAGCAATCCAAACAAGAGAATTAATCGGCTGAGTTTAGCATATTTGTTGCAAATCATAATCGTTTTATGTTTCGGGCATAGTTGCACCGGTTTAATGAGACCATTGTTTTTATAAAAACATAGTAGTTATTTCCAAATTTAAATCGAACATAGTGGTATTCATAATTTGGAAAATCGCATGACAGAGCACATCGTAACAATTACACTCCCGAAATTATTTGTCAAACACAGCATACGAATCATACAAGATCGAATCCGAGGGTAATCGTATTCTAAATAGAGTATGGAACTTCCCATGAGAGGTGAATACAGAACGAATTGTATTGAAACCACACCATTAATCTGTTACTTCACTCAGCCAGGCTTAGGAAATGAAATCCAAATGAATAACCATAAAAATCTGTGAGCAAATCATATATCAAATCGAAACTCTTCCTATTTTTAGCAAAGCAAAACAATATACATGATGAACACGAATGACAAAGACATTTGAATGAGAAATAGAGCTATTTGAAAACAGAATCCATACCTGTATAGCGACCAGACGGCTTGACAGGTGAGAGGGAGTTCTGAAGAACAGATTTGAAGGAATGCATACAGACTCAAAACGCATGTTCCAGCCACTGAAAAATTGACCTGTAAAACGAGAGATATATCTCTATAGAAGCTCACTTTCTGAAGAAACCTCTTGCGTTGAAGGTAAAGGGGCTAAAAACGGTTCTGGGTTTTCAACGGTTTGAGCTAATTCAAATCCGTTTTCCGAGAATCGCTCACTCAAGAACGTGACTCTAGGGGCAATTACGGGGCAGTCTTCTTTGGCAAAATGAAACCCAAACCGACTCTGAACACCTTGGGGGTTCAATTCGCCCTTCGGGAGCCAGGAGATAACACGCAGTGAGTCGGGCTAAGGGACAAGGGTTTGAGTTCATCAACACACAATAACAGAGCTATCCGAATCAACAACAATGAATCGAGCCAAAAGGGGTAAGCATAAATGCACGCATGCGAAGGTGGTGAGGTCTTCCATGCATAATATTCATTACCCAAGTACAACCCCTAAATTTCATAGTTGTTTACTCCATAATAATAGTTCAACCATTAAGTCATGTGCACAACCAATGAAATCCAATGTGCAAACTAGTATGCGCCAGCACTATGCCATAGTGTTCAAAGCATTCGACTTATAAATAAACACCAAAATCATTATGCGCCAATGTATTAATTCATATAATCAAAAGTTCAACCAAGGGGCCAAAATGATATTCATATAGTTGACAATCCAATAAGTCATGAAAAGACTAACATAAGGATTATATCATATATATATAATAAATTTAATCATAACCCTTATGCAGAATCAAAGATCAGGCAAGTCATAAAAAGTGTAAATCCAAATGCTCAATGCCTTACAAACTCAATAAAATCAAGTTATGCAATCAACATAAAAATGTCCAATGAACATAGTTCAGAATTGTTTTCAGCTGCAAAATGATAAGTGAAATGTAAGCGCAAAGAGCATATCAATCAGAAGGATGACGACAGTTCAAACAATGATTCTAATGTGACTTTGAAGGACTAAGTTTTCACGCTTACAGTCGTGAAAAAAAAACGAATATAGGCATGCGAAAAGGCGCAAAGAATAAAAGCGTCGTTCATTTGAAAATTGCGACGAAAAATCGATGTTTGCAAAACATCGGTGTAGGCAGCTTATAAGACAATGAAAATGTGAATTGGCTACCAACACCGCAATATGGTGGGGTGCACATAAAGAGACCATTATAGACTAGTATCAATGTAAGTGACTATTGTGCATAAGGTTTGGTGTAGAACAATAATACAACAAACAACAACAATACCAAGGACAAGAGGCACCAACAGAACACTTGACGAAGTGAAAAACGTTGTGAAAAATGACATCACCAGAGGAATGACCCCATCACTTCATACATACTTTAGAGGGCATACCAATGAACTGGTACATAGACTAGAAATTGTGCAAAGGAAATACAATATGGAGGACACTACAACAGAACTTCACAGTCACTTCCTCATTCGAGCATGAGAACCCCAACATAGACACAACTCTCAAACGAATCAGAGGAGTAATATTAATCAAAGAATCGGAAATAGAATTTATCATAGAAGAGAAATAGCGGAGTAAACAGACAGTCAAGGAACTACTGTCATGTTATCATGTAAATGAGGAAGCACCAGTTGAAGATAACCCAGGCAACATTCAGATCAAAGAAGTAGAATGCGAAAGAGATGTGGAAGGACCACCAATAGAATCAGAATTCATTGCCGCATCAATCAAGGTAAAGAAAGTTAACATTGGGACAGTTGAGCATACCAAAATGGCCAGCATTGGAGACTACTAGGATGAGAAAACAATAGAAATCATCACAAAATTGTTGTATGAATATAGCGGCCTTTTTCCCACAACATTTACAAAGATGAAGGGTATAGCAAGAGAAATGGGAAAGATGAAGATACCACTCAGACCTGAAGAGAAACCTATTAGACAATGACCCTATAGACTGAACCCCATATATAAACATAAATATAAAGATGATATCGATCGAATTCTTGAAGCCAACATCATCAAACCAGTTCAGGAATCAGAATGGATAAGCTCGATGGTAGTACATGACAAGAAACAAGGAAGAGGAATTAGGATATGCGTTGACTTGAGGAAGTTGAACGATGCATGCCTACACGACCCATTCCATACACCCTTCACGGATGAAGTGTTAGAGAATGTGGGGGGACATGAATTTTACTAATTCCCTGATGGATTCTTAGGCTACCATCAGATTAAGGTAACACAAGAGGAAAGACACAAGACCATGTTTGTGATGGAATGGGGATCTTATCAGTACACAATCATGTTGTTTGGACTGAAGAATGCACCTGCAATATTCTCCAGAGTGGTCATTGCAGCATTTAAGGAATTCATCCATCAGTTCCTCGAAGTATACCTGGATGAATGGATAGTTTACAGTCTACTGAAAAACCACGTGGAAGTGCTGTTATAAGCAAAATCTGTCCGTAGGGAAGGATCCGACCTATCCGGCTGTGAAGCCGGTTACAGCCCCTTTGGTAGCTCAGCACGAGGCAGAGGCTACCCGCACCACAGGTGGTCCTTCGCCTGAGGCGGTAAAGAAGGGGAAGAAGAAAGGTGAAAGACTTACAAGAAGTCCTTCTCAGGACCACCCACCTTGGGTGTTGTCCTTCCTTAGCTTCCTGGATGGCCAAAATGGCCTGGGGGATGAAATTTGTGGACAATGGGATGAAAATGGGCTCACTGATTTTTAGGACAGCGAACTAAACAAAGTGGACAGTGAGTTGTTCACTTCCTTAAAGTGTTGGAAACTGTCCCAGAATGGGTCACCGGGGTAAACCGGTATCCTGGGTAAATAACCAATGAAGTCTTTAAGAAAATAGGTATGAAACAAGGGTGG
>JZKD02S0211199.1:302521-315451 GCA_000966675.3 Picea glauca
TTCTTGCAAAACCTCAATACAACCAGCAACTATCTTATTGGTTTTTTGGAAATGGCATGAATGGATTACCTGACCAACTGTTGGAGATGGCAGTATGAAAAATGGCTGAACACTGTTGCATTCTTGTTGCTGCCTGAAACCTCCCCCTTCTACCATGACTGCTGTTGCAGATCTCTCCCTCCTCTGCCAAATTGACAAAATGACTTGGGAAAGAGGTGAAGGGAGGTTTTGTTTTTTTTTCAATTTTTCCAACAAAATCAATTTTCTCCATTTTGCAGGAGGCTACGTGCCCATGCCCCAAATTTCCAATTTTTCCTGAAAATGTTTAATAAAACATTTTATTAATTTTTTAATATTTTTTTGGAATTTTGTGCAAGTCAAAGTTTGACTTTGACTTTGACTTTGACTCTGCTGCAGCTGACTCAGTCCAAAAATGTTGACCGGAGAGATGGAGTCGGAATTGGACGCAAGTCACGTCGTCGGAAAGGTCTTGACGAGGAAATCATGAATATGTCATCACCAACTTGAGATAATGCCACCTCAGCCTTCAAATTCGGCCTGGAATAGTGGCCACTTAAAACCCCTGACTTGCTGGTGGGCCCACATGACACCTAATCTTGCGAAAGGTGCCAAATCGTCATACGATATCCAATCGAGGCAAATGAGGTACCGTTAGAAAGGTATCGACGATTAATTCAATGAGGTGACCATATAATTTTGTGCTAGGGTCATTTATGACTGTCTTATCTGTTATGAAACCGTGTCATGTGAGTTGATGGACCCCTTTTTGCCTAAAATTATTGGTCAACTTGTGACAGCTCTAACCAGGCCATCTGGAGTCGGAATGAGGAAAATAAGATGTCGTTGGAAAGGTGTCTGAGTCTATTACAGCGTGGCATCACTGAATATCTGATTTATAACTCTTTACCCACCAATTTTAAATCATGAAGCACTGCAACCAATTTGATGTCCAAAAGTGGTCATAAACTTGCGAAGGCTCRTTCTCACTAACCGGGGGTCGAAACCAAGCACGGGATATACCGTTGGAAAGGTATCACACTGCCCTACACCATGTATGGGTTTGATTTTCCCTTTGACACCATAATCTGAACAGAATCAGACCAAGAAGCTATAGCTATTAGTTTTGTCCATTCGGGTGACTTTGACTTTGCGTGCCTCATATGGGTCATACTGACTTGGAATCAAGCTCATGATAGCTTGTTGAAAATATTGTTCCGATCCATGCCACTTGAAAGTGTTGTATTCCTTGAATTAATCAGCCTTGATATGAGGAATAAATTTCATGGGAAGGTCCACAAATCCCTGAAAGCAACCAACTGATACTCTTTCAAGGGCAGAGGCCATAGTAACTATGACCCCCGCCACTGTCTTTGACTGGAACCATAGCACCAAGGGGATTTTATGGAGAAGTAACTGTGTAAAACACCATGCTGAGCCCAGAGCAGATTTTTGGGTCAACAAGTGCTACGACTAATTTTAGAGAGACGTAGACAATGAAAAATATCAATGAACATCAAGAAATTCATATTTGGAATACCGTTTGGGATACTATTGGGCCATATAGTATGAAAACAAGGCTTGTAAGTGGATCCAACCAAGATCGTTGTTATTGTTAATTGACCAGCACCAAAAAAAGTTCGACAGCTAAGAGAAACCTTAGGGCACATAGGACACTATAGGAAGTTCATCAAAGGGTATGCACAGATCACAACCCCAATGAAAAAAAATGTTAAGGAAGGATACAAAGTATGAATGGAACAACGAGTGTCAACATGGTCTAGATACCCTAACGGAAAGGATGGTTACCGCACCGATATTAGTATTTCCAGACTGGGAAAAGATATTCCATGTGCATGTAGATGCATCAGCGATAGCACTGGGAGCTATCTTAGTGCAACCAGGAGAAGGAGACTTGGATTATCCAATAGTATTCACAAGCAAAACGTTATCAGACACGAAACAAAATTATAACATGATAGAAAGAGAAGAAGAACCTAGTAGTCCCTGCAACTGACTATCAATTGATCATAGGACACCTATAGAAGATGGGCGCAGACATCATCTTGTGAACGTACGTATTAGAGAATGAACGGCCAATAATTTTAGCAGAATCCCACAAGGGAATCACAGGAGGTAATTATGCAGTAAAATATACTGCGCAGAAGGTACTACGCGTAGGACTATGGTGGCCAATGATTCACAGGGAATTGAAAGAGTACTATCATGGATGTGACATTTGTTAAACGGTAGGAAAACCCAACAGAGGGGACAAGATGCCACTACAACTACAAGTAACATTACTGACATTTGATAAATGGGCAATCAAATTTGTGGGACCAATTAACCCACCATCCAAAAGAACAGGGGCAAGATACATTATTACCGCGAAGGAATACCTAATAAGATGGGCAGAATTCACACCAGTAAAAGATTGTAGCATAGAGACAGTTGCACACTTCTTGTTTGAACAAGTCATTACTAGATTTGGGTGCCCAAGAGTTTTGATGAGTGACCAAGGCACACACTTCATAAATAGAACCATATGTGCGCTGACTAAATAATTTGAATTTCATCACCAGAAGAGCACACCATATCACCCCACAGGAAAATGGCACAGTAGAAGCCTTCAACAAAATTTTGGAAAATGCACTCACAAATATCTGTAATGTCAATAGATATCACTAGGACCTCAAAGTACCAGTGGTATTATGGGTGTATAGGACCACATGCAAAAATTTGACAGGGCAGACACCATTCAAGCCAGTTTATGGCCAAGAAGCAGTAGTGCCATTAGAATTTTTAGTACCTAGCTTATGCGTAGCAACTATCACACAGATGACAGAACGAGGCGCAGTACAGGAAAGATTGGATCAATTATTGTCAATGGAGGAAGACTGAATCCTAGCAAGATTCCATCAACAAGTGTAGAAAGAAAGAGACAAATCTTGGCATGACTGACACATCAATAAGAAAAGGATTAAGGAAGGAGATCTAGTATTTCTCTACGAAAACAAATCGTTTCAACACCCAGGGAAGCTTAGAATGCATTGGTTAGGACCATACGAGGTAAAATCTATCACAGATGGAGGATTTGTATAGTTAAGAGATTTAGCAAGAACAAACCTCAGAGGAATGATCAACAGGAGTCAACTGAAGCTATACAAAGACAGTCGACCACCCACCATCTAGTAAATAAAATAAAATAAAATCCAAACGTAAAAGAGAACAACAAGGAAACAAGACTAAAAAGTGCATAGCACGCCAGAGATAGAAAGGCCACATGACGTTCGAAACAATAATTCGGCAAAGGCATGAACACCGGTTACATACAAAGGGAAAATAAGCGGGAAACAAAAAGTCGACAAAAGAAGTATGACAGGACAACACTAAGAGGAATTAAAGCACGGAAATGACCGATGGGACATCACATTAAACAAACAAACAGGAGATAGAAAAGAGAACGTAATGGAAAGTACGAAACTGACACAGATGCATTGAACCTATAGTTATGATGCATTAAACAGATAATGGAGGAAGCGTCCTCGATAAGCTTTGTGACTAGCCCATACAACACACGATCACGGGAGTGAATGATCTATTCACGAAAGGAAAATAGAGAGAGAATAATAGTAGTTGGAATGACTAGAGAGAGACCACATAAATCCCATAAGTTATTCTAACTTAGAAAACGTTTGACAGTCATCACCATGGAACCACCAAAGACAGTGGAATCCAGTCAGACAGCCAGACCAACCAGGGTTCAAACTAGGTCACGAGGATCGCTGGAAGAGAATGAACAGAAACAACCAGAGATCATCGACATCGATGAAATCCCATCCCCAGAGAGGATACCGGTGAAATCTACACCGATACTAGAATAAATTTAGCAGACACAAGAAGAGGCCATGAAAGTGGATATGACAGTAGTGGTGCATGCACCTCAGAATGAGGAAGTGGAAACCCAATAGGAAGTGCAGCCAAAAAGCACCGAAGAAGCCTTGGCGGTTAATGGAATGGAACAAAATCGGGAAACACTAGCGCAATCAGATGAGTCACAAACGACCATCTCAAGTCAACCAACATAGGAGACAGCTTCCAATGCCTCAACTTGGCTAGAATGGATGATGGGGGAACAACCGGAAGTTGTTGGAACTTCGAACCAACCACCACAGTAGGAAGACATAGTTCAAATACCAAGCTCACCCAATAAGAAACCTACAAAAAAAAATAGTCTACCACACATACCAGCTGGAGTACAAGTAGAACCAGAGCTACTGGGTCATGTCAGGAAGCTCAAGTGTTCTAACCATGACGTATCAGAAGAAACCAAGTTCCTGGAACTTTCATAGAGGGTCTTTATGCAGACCATAACCGTAAACCAACTTGGAGAAATGTTTATCCAACCATACCAATGGGTAGCTGGGTTCGGAAGAACAAGAATCTTAGGTTTGTTGAAGCTACCACATTTTGGCAAAGGCCAATACATGACAACATGTGTCAAGAAGATGTTAGAAGTCACACATGGAGGGGACATATGGTTGGAAAAACCTGTCCCCATAACTATTGATCTTATCGCACAAATCTCATGGTTATCAACCCAGGGTATGGATCCTACGTTGATTTTGGACGACAAATCCAAGTAGAAAGAATTGGTAGAAGAAATGAAGAAGAAATATGGAACCTCCAGAGGAATGAGGGGCATCATAATCAAATGAATAAAAAATGAAGCTACACAACTGGGCGCAAAGATATTAGCTTGCAAATTGCTCAGAAAATGCTGCAAAGAAGACGTACCAGCAGGAGTCATTGCAGTTGCAGCTCAGTGTGTAGAAGGCACCTCTATGATATGGGTGCCATATATATTGAAATTATTTCAAGAGGACTGAAAGGATGTGTAGGACCTAGGCACAAAGTTTCATTACTTGTGGTTGATTACCCTAATACCCTTCATGGGATGGCGAGAAACAGGGTATGTGATCTTTTGTACCAGACCACAGCCAGTGGGAGCGAGATACCTCTTACTGAGATCCGGGCCACAGGCTGGGGAGAAGAGGGAGAATGGAATCATATTCAAATCATATCTATGGGATATATAGGAAGATATTAGTCGATCATAGAGAATAACACCAGAGCCTATCATGCAATATGCGGACATCGCCAATTTTAGGGCCACAAGATAAACAATGTGGATGCAACCAAGGTAGGATCCATATAAATAGTGGCTACAAATGCATTATGGCATCAAAGAGAGTGATATCAACATGGTCATCATCGAATGGCATGATGAATGGAGGATACCAACCATTACCCAGGAAGGGTCGGAAACAACAACATAAGGAGAGGCAGAACAGGCAAAACACAGCCTCCAGAAATCCAAGTGCCTAAGAAACCATCAACGGGCCAAGGAAAGCCGACTCAGGAAGATGAAGGGTCCAAGCAGACAGGGACCCGGAAGGAGAAGAAAGAGACTACATAGCCGACCAACGAACAACTGAAACAAGCTAAGAGAGTGCAAGAGACTGCCCCAAACCCCATCACACAGGAACCAGGGGGGAATAAGTGACCAACTAGGCAAGAAGGATGCACATGCAAGAAATAAAAGGTGAAAAGAACATCACCAGACTATACAATCATAGAGGATGATGGGGAAATGATCGCTAGAATGGTCTAGGATTTCTTAGCAGAAGATTTCAATCATGCAGCGCATCACAAACATAAACTGAAAAAAAAGCTGGAAAAAATGGGACAATTCCTCAAGAAATTCAGGGAATCATAGACAACAAGCAGAAGCAGAGGCATAGAGCCATTGATAATATAGGCCAAAGAAAGAGTGGATTTAAAAGAACGGGACTCAGTCCACTCCATGCCACACGCAAACACAATGATGTACATCAAACCTAGCATGTTTCACATGGATGAAATCATGGGGCAGACACCTCTAAAGGATTTGTACCACATCCAATTAGTATTGACACGGATGCCATAAAAGGAACTACACAAATTGTAGGTTAGCATTAACCACAAGGTACAGTCTCATGCACATAATAACTTAGTTGAGCTACAGCAAGCAACAAAGAAGCACGAGACGTTGGAAAAATTCTGTGAGCAGGCCAAGATCGAAACTCAGGAGGAAAAAGAATGCAGGAATGAATTGGAACGAAGAGTGGGAGGATTTTTTGAGAAACTCCCAAGCACCGCAGAGGGGAATGAACTCTCAGCAGCAAGAAATATTGACTAGATTGCATAGGAAATTGATCAATATCAGAAGAAGATCAAGAATCTCTACAAACATCTCACACCAACCACTCCATTGACAGTGAAGGAGCAAAGGAAGTAGGTTATCACAACAGTTGAATTGCTCGATAAAGTAGCGCAACTTTGGACAAGGTTGGAGGAGGATCCACAGGTTCAATGTTGGGAGAAGGAAGAGGAAAGGATCAATACAATAATCCAAGAACCCAAAAAGAGGCAGAAGACCATATCAATCCCAGAACAATTCAAAGGGACACAGGAGATGAAGAAGATTCAATCATAACTTATCACTGTGCATACACAAAAACAGGAGCGACATGCTCAAATAGAGCCACTACATGAATAGGTAGCAGAAATACTCACACAGGAAGAAGAAGCTAAAACACAGATAAAACAGAACCAGACCGAATGTGCAGGATTTTTGAGCGACAAAGTGGCAATTCAGGTAGTAGACACCATCAAGGAAAACACCATGCAGGCACTGACAAAAGAAGCATAGCTCAAGGAAAATCTCCAGACGATCACCAAGGAGATTGAAGAAGATCAGAAGGATTAGGTGACTCAGGATGAGTCACATGTCAGTGTTGGGGGCCTATTGGCACCAGATCGAAGTGGAAAGAAGGATGATAGTGGGAAAGAAAGTGTGCAGAAATGGAAGTAACAGATGGAAGTACGCGTGCATGAAAGAAAGCATTCACAAGGAAAATGACAGCTGGAGGAAGAACAAAACATGTGCATGGGAGGAATACCTAATGTTGGTAGGTTTAGGGTTTTGGTAATACATTTTAAATGGCTGAAGAGCTCGATATATATAAATAGAGATACACAGGCATCATAGAGAGGAGGGAATCGCTTTTGTATTAGTTCAACTTTTGTAATGATCTGTCGTAGCTACGTACAAGTTGATGCATTATGTAATATGGTTATGGACCAATTTTGTAAGATATTGAGCTAAGAACAAAGGAGAGGAGGAATATATAAGGATTAGATCATAGGTTGTGGAGCCTGGTGCAATCTAGTTCACCTCATATAGATCTTACCCATCAGAGGGAATTGTAAGCGCGTGGTGATGGAGATGCAAAACTTCCATAATAAAAGATCCAAGAGACAAATATTTGTGGATGTAGCCCAGGAGGGGCTGAACCATGGTAATATATGTGCAATGTGATGAATGCATGTATATCTTTATTTGCTTTCAGTAGTTAATTGTTATGCTTAATGAACGAGTTAATACACTGTTATGGAATATAATTGTGTTGTTCGGGAAATAAACTGTGAAGGGTAGATGCACACCCATGAGTAGTATTAAATTGCAACCATGATTTGTAGTAGATGTCTCATATTAATAACCCCCTATCTCATACTCAATCCTAGGCTATAAATGCCCGAGTCTTACAACCACCCATTTAAATCTATCTCGGGTGAGACTGCGCAGTGCACATTGTGTACTGTGTTTCCTTCTGGTCTACTAGGAGGGTCGATAGTTTTATAGGATTTGTTGGAAGCCTGAAAGACATGAACCCTGGGTCAATAAATCAGATAGTAAAAGAAAGCACTTAAACTAATGAACCAACAACCCCTTAGGATCTTTAAGGTCTTGGGTCATGGCCACTCCTACATAGATTGTATATTTTTGGGATCTAATTTTACCCATTCTCAATTGAAAATGTGCCGCAATTATTCCACTCCATTGGATCCAAATGAAAATTTGGTATTTTTGAAAAAAAATTGGTTTTCCTGCAATAAGTGAGTGACTTTGTCTAGGTGAAGAAGGCGGCTATCCCAAGTGTGGTTGTAAATGAGGATGTCATCAAATAAAACCAAGACAAACTTTTGAAGGTAAGGTTTCAATAATTTATTCATGATACTTTGGAAGTTGGATGGGGAATTATAAAGGCCAAAAGGCATGACAAGGAATTCATAATGTCCTTCACGAGTTTCGAAAGAATTCTTCGGAATATTTGCCTCCTTCATCCAGATCTAGTGATAGATGGAGTGAAGGTATAATTTGGTGAATACACATGCACCTTGGAATTCATCCAATAGATCATCAATGATAGGAATGGGAAACTTATCATTTATGGTCATTTTATTCAGGGCACAAAAATCAAGGCACATGCGCCAAATCCCTTTTTTTTTTTAAACCATCACCACTGGTGAAGAATATGGGATGGTACTAGGGAGAATTACCCTTTCCTCTAGTAATTCTTATACCATAATTTCTATTTCATTTTTCTAATAAAATGGATATCTGTAGGGACATACATTGGGGGGTTGGATGCATGAAAGGAGAGAGATGTTATGATCATTCTCACCCCTGGAGGGAGGTAAGGTTGTGGGAACCTCAAATACCTTGGGGTACTTGTCCAAGATGAGTTGCAGGCTAGGAGGAACTACCTGAGAGGCATGTTCAGTGACCTAGATGGAATTAAACTGAGAAATCACACCATGGTGGCCTTTCTTCAACAACTTTTCCATCCTTTGAGAGCTGATGATTTCAGTAAATCCCTCTTGGAGACTTCGGAGGGTATATGGGTGACCATATTGGGTGAGTATCATATATGATTTTTTATAATCCATTATGATTGGCCCAAGAGTGAGAATCCATTCCACTCCTAATAAAATATCACAACCACCCATGGAAATATAGAACATGTGTTTTTTTAGATTATAATCACCTAGTTGGACTTGGACATTCTCACAACGCCCCCCCCCACTTCATAGTACCACCATTATCTATGAGGATTTGAAAATTAGAAACAGGAAGGACAAAGCAATGGATCTCATCAACAAGCCTGCGATGAATAAAATTATGGGTACTATGACTATCAATCAACACCGCCACTGACCAATGTTTTATGCATCCCTTGAGCTTCAATGTCTATAGGGACGAAATACCTGAAAGTGCATGAAGTGATATGACGGGTTCCTCTGGTTCCACAGGGGTTACAACTGGATCTTCAACGTGATCACTTGGTAGGGCCTCATCTGGGTCAGGAGCCTCATATGAGGGTATGTATTCATAAGGAGAGGAAGCAGATACATCAATATAGAATAAATTTTGTTCTCTACATTTATTCCCTAGTAAATACTTTTCATCACAATATTAGTAAAGTCATTTCTTGCACTAACATATTTGGGTCATTTTGCGATGGTTGTTTCGATGCTCTTGCGACATTATGTCATTGACATTGCAACGAATCTCGAGTCTTTGAAATGTCATTTTATGTCACGTGGAAAGTGCGACGAACTTGAACAAACATCGCAAGAGAGACAACATAGGCAATTGCGACAAAAAAAGAAATATCATTGCCAATACGACAATATAGGAAAACTATGTGAAACCAACATTTTGTCTGAATTGTGATGCCCATTGCGACAACAACTTTCATGGCTTATATCAAAACTATCGCAATAATTTAATCGGTCGTCGCACTGGAGACGATAACTTTTCGACAACTTTTCGTTGTTTACATAGCAAAACTGTCACATCAACTGAAGTTGTCGTCGTGTGTGCGACGACAACTTTTCGTTGTTTATATAAAAAAACTGTTGCATCAATTGAAGTTGTCGCCACATGTGCGATGACAACTTTTCGTTTTTATATATCCAAATTGTCGCAACAATTGAATTTTTCGTTGCACATGCGACAAGAATTTTTTTTTATACAGAAAAACTATCGCAACAATTGAAGTTGTTGTCGCACGTGCGATGACAAATTTTTGTTTTTATATAGCACAATTGTCGCAACAATTGAAGTTGTCATCGCACAGACGATGACAACTTTTTGATTTTATATAGCACAACTGTCGCAACAATTGAAGTTGTCGTCACACATGAGACGAAATATTTTTGTTGTTTATACAACGAAATTGTCACAACAATTAAGGTTTGTGTCGCAATTGCGACGACCAATATTTATTTAAAAAATAAATAAATAATTATTTTAGGCTGCAATTTTGATATTAATATTAATATTACCATAATAAAGTTTTAATTGATATGTGCTCCATTACTAATAATTTAACATATATTTAATGAAGTCGAAGCACTAGGACTTCTCTGAGCTGCTAAACCTATAATCTAATGCCCTCTCTATCAAATCCATGAAAAATTTGATGACCATCTACTCCTCAATTGCCCCTTTGAAAAAGAAGTCTGGTGGCATGCCCTGCCAAGAGGGATCCCTTCTAACCAACTCCCTCTTGACATGCCCACTCTACTAAAAAACTAGGCCACCCTCTGTCCTTTCCCTCTCAATGCCAACCCTCAAATCAAGTGTTGTTGGATGTCCCTCCCTAAATTCATCCTTTGGAAAATTTGGCAAGAAAGAAACTCCAAAATATTCAGAAATTTGACTTCTTCGCCCGACATCGTTTCTGCTAAAGCTAAAGCCCTACTAGGAGACTACCTCTCCTACCTTTGGCCTTGCACCAAATCCCTTTCTCTCAACTCCCCTGATAAATATTGGATCCATAGCCTCGCTACAGACCTCAAATACCCCCTTCCTCTCACTAAGGATCGTGAAATATGGTGAACTACGGGAATTAGACTACTCTTGGGGGCTTGGAGTTGAATCCAATAATATAGTAGAAGCTCTAAGCCTTTAGCAAAGACTTATCCAAGCCCAGAAGCTAGAAATCAAAGAAATAACAGTGATAGGTGACTCCCATATTTTAATACAAGATATGGTCACCAAAACCTTGCCTACTCAAATGAATTTGCACCACATTCTTAATAAAATCATGCGGCTCTCTCGCTCCTTCCAAAAAATTGACTTCTTTCATGTGCTCCGTCATCTCAATGTCGAAGTTGACCAAGATGCCAAAACCGCCACCCACTTGAGAAGGGGTCAGCTCTCCATAAATGGAACTTTGGTTTTCATCCCTCTCCCTTAGCGACACCCGATGATCACTCAGCTAGGCCTCCCAGGGAAAGTGGCATTTGTTCCCTCCTGAATTCATACTCGTGGAAGCCATCCTCCACTTCCCTTGTCTATCCCTTCTCTCGTGCGATGGTACTTATCTACATTGTTCGTGTCCCCTTCCCTCCACGTCCATTTCCTTTTCCTCACATCCCTCCTACACCTCTGTACAGATCTCTTATCCCTCCCACATGGCACTCGCGCGATCCCCCACTCTCCCATAGCGGTGCACGAATGAGATACCATTAAATTCAGGAAGGTGGCGAACTACTCCTGCTCATCTTGCCTTCCCAATTCTGTCTAGTTTCTTGCCTAGATTGAGCTCCCAGTCTTTCTCCCAGTTAGTCTCTACCCGTTTACCTCAGTCAGGCCTCCCTCCTAGTCTTTTTCCACTGCTCTCGCAATGGAGTCCAATTCCAACTCAGCCACCCCCCCTAATCCCTCGCCCTCCTTGGAACTCAAAATTTGTAGGCTGAAATGCACGCTTAGCGCACATAGAGGATTCCTGCTCCGTCTTGATGGGGAAGGAGGTCAAAGGTTTGAAATGATGGAGGAATATATAATCCATCTAAGGGAGGAAGCGGTAGAAGCTCTCACCTACACAACTCAGCAAGCTAACAACAAAATTGTTGATCTGAAACCAAGAATTGAAAAGCTGGAAATTCAAGATGCAGGACATAGCCGCCAGAAAAATGTAGGGGAGAAGATGACCACGAGTGAAAGCTCCTCCATCCTGGGTCATAAGGTTTAATACCAAATTTCTCTTTCCTAGAATTAGTTATTTTTGGATCTCTGGTTCTCTTCTTTGTAAGTTGGAGTATAGGCCCTTATGCAACTCAAACAATCACGATGTAAGCATGTTCTTATTCTGAGTTTAGTTATATTTTGGACTCTCAACTATTATGGGAATTCTAGGACTTTATAGCATGGCAACCCCTTTTGTAATCTCGAAGCTCCCACACTGATCGCAGGGATGAATTATGTAATTTTTCTCTACAGTGGTTATACCACTAGTTTTAATATATAAACCCCTTTGTTGTGTAAAAAAAAATATTACCATAATAGACTTAAGACTAGTCTATTATATGAAATTTCACAATCATTCACATGATAAGTTTCATAGGCATAATTAAAATATGTTTCTCTCTTTCATATGGTAGCTAACAACAAGAGAAAATATGTATTATAACATGTCATACATAACACTATTGCACACTTGCTATATGATCATTTCATACCTACTCATTATGAAGACTTGCATACAACCCACTCAAAACTATCATTCAAAATAAACAACATAGCATAACCTTCAAGATCAAGACAACTAGTTAAAAATGGTATTATCCAAAGCATAACAAGTACAATTTCATGTTCAACAATTAAACACATCCATGCATTCATAACAATAGACATGCATTCAAATTAATGGACATATACAATCCAATTCATGAATAATAACTTCACTCTGCATAAATAAGAGGTCTACTCATTCAATGCATACATGGCACTCAAGGGTGCTTACAACGAAGTCTTGTTAACAATACAAATATGCCACCAAAGATTATTGGTTTAACATCAATCAAACTCATTCATAGTATCCCTAAGACAAATTCCTCTTACCAGACATCTACAACACCATGGATGAAATGTATCTTCACTTTTAAACATGACAATCCTTAGGAACAAGGTTAATACATTTAAACCCATATACACTAAATAAAGGTAAGGATCAT
>JZKD02S0211199.1:316207-335253 GCA_000966675.3 Picea glauca
ATAAAGGGACTCAAGTCATATATAAATATTTTAAGGATATTGTCCATGAACATAGACTCAAATCACCACATAGGACCTCTAAAAAGGATCTTTGATCTCAAAATGGGATATGGGTTCCTATAGTATTTTTTCATACCAAGGATGTATCTTGGTGTCTTGACCATGGTAAAGTAGTGAAAAGAAGAGACATATCAACTAAATGAATATTTGAGGGCTCATGGGATAAAATGGGGTCTTAAACCATTACATGCATCCTTTAAAGGGGATATTTAGCCACCAAGTTGGATACATATGCAATTAGGATAATTTTTTTACCAAGGATGGGATTCAAGGCCTTGTCTATGTTAGGATAAAGACACATTAGACCAATTTTATACTAAATAACTCCTAAGTGTCGAAATATCCTAACATCCCCCCTTAAGAACAACCTAGGATATGTTTGAAGGATTTACAAAGGTGACAGAATAGGAGAAAGAAGGAGGAATTAGAGCATATCCCCCCTTAATGACAACTTATTAAACACCTAACATAGATCCAAGTTTGGAAAAATTCACTTCTGTAAGAGACTTTGTGAAAATGTCACTTCTAGAATGATTAAAGGATTAAACTATGATAAGATAGGAGGTTTTACAATAAGAAATTGAAGTCTTAATCTATTATTCTATTTATTTACTATGCAAGGATAAGGTAAAGATTCTTACAAATAGGCCATTCATAATTTTGATTGGTTTGGACACTGACAGCATTGTCATCACTCATAATGATAGTACACAATCCATAGGTGGGACATACAACCATGAACCCTAGAAATATTCTTTAGGCACTAGTGATTGTCCTTGGATCATGGTTAAGTCCTTGATATCCATACCTAGTGTGTCAAACCTCTTAATACCATCCATATTATATTTTGGTGCAAATATTTCAATTATAGGGCTTGGTGTAAATATTCCATTTATGAAAAATTACTATTACTCCCAGTACTGAAGAGAGTTCCTTATCTATCACAAGATGAAACAGATTCTTGTAATGCTTTGTGTTGAGAAGGTTAGGTAGGAATGTGAGAAGAAAGGTTGGGATGAGAAATATAGAATCTTATTGCTTAGTTTTTTCACCATGGTGACCTCATAACCTAGGTTGGTGGTGCTATCTACACTAAATGGTTGTGGTTCAATGGAAATTTTTATCTTACATGACCAATCTCTTGGACCAATTTTTGTTAAAATATAAGTCTTATTTTTTTTTATGAATATGCAAAATTTCTATTATTCCCAGTCATAAAAAAATTGTGTTATGCATGCTATGTGTCATTTTTATTTTTTTCTGGTTTTGAATTTAAGTATACAAGGAAATGAAGGAAAATTTCATGACGCAAGAGAAGAAAATGATTTCTACCTTTTCAAAAATGTGTTTTGGATTGTGGAGGTGACCACCCTTCAAACTTGCATTTTTCAAAGAAATTAAAAGGTTAAATCACTGAATAATAGATAAACATCTATGAGGAAATAACCATGTACACTCTAAGGGAGTTTTAGCTTTTGGAATACATTATGCAAGAATATTAGATATGGAGTATACCGAATAAAATATCATCCCATCCTTGAGCACCCCATGCATAATCAAAATCCATCTTAACCATATGTATCTAGTGCATCATATTTTAGGAATTCATACTTTGTTGCAGTCATCTTACATCAGCATGGAAATATCATGTCAACGTTGGAGAATGGATGTATGAAGTTTCAAGTGCCTTGGTGGTTCTCAACTATCACAAAGTCAACAAAATCATTTTTATCTTACCAACTATTATCCACGAGGAATATTGTATTGAAAATCTAAGGATAAGACCCCAGAAGAACTCCATCCTCAGTCATTAGGTTTCTTGCAGGCACCTACAACTGGTTCAAGAAAATAATTGCTATATTTAGTTGTTTAACTACCAAGGAAATATTTCCATGTTACCAGAAAACCTATTCTGTTGGATACTGGAAAACTGGATTATTTGTTCAATAATTTGCAATCAACAACTCTCATGAAAGATGTAGTAGTCATTCACCTAGACAATGAATTTGAATGGCAATTTAATAGATAGGATTGGAGCACTTCCTATTGCTTCAGATATTAGGAGGGACTATAGATTAGTATGTATCCTCTGCAAACCTTTAAGACCAGACATAAACTTAGGGAATCACCATGGAAATTTCATATGTATGGAAAACATATGCACTAAATGACCTAGAGCCAAACAGGCTCACAGGACTCCTATATACCTAGCAAATTTGATCAAGGAATATGGAGTTGACAAAGGTGAAGGTTCTCACCAGGATTTTCAGCCACAGGGCCTTTGCAAAGAATTTTGAACCAGAATTATTTTGGGCAAGAATCCCCAGAAACTAACAGAGGTAGTGGTTGTAAAGAAACCATCTGACTCTGCATGTAAATATGAAATCAATCTTCACATATGAATCAAGCATAGCACAATAGCTCAGAGGAAACAAATATAGGATTTGTAATCATAGAAATTCATCCCCACCTCAAACAATAACAAGAAAAGGGTTTTTAGGTAGAAGAAAATGATGATGATGGATGAGGGTAAAGGTTAATAACCTAAGGACATTGTTTAGAAAAAATGGCCCTAATGCTTGAGACTAAGATATTAATAAATTATATTAATGTCCACAATATACCAGCAGCACCAAGAAAATCTACACAAAATTAGGAACTACAGCTTATAGTTTCGTGCTTTTCATCGATTTGGTCACATGTAATTAAGCTTTCCCAAAATGCAACCCTGATTATTACTTGAATACTAGTTCTTTGCTAAATACAATTTCAATTCCCAATGATCATATTTCCGCCTTCCCACCTATAAATAGAAATACAGAAAATTGGAATTTCTATGGACCACTCCCCCTCCAAATTATTCCTTACTACCATCTTAATCTGTCAGTGCAATATTTTCCACGGAATAGACACTAGGACATTTTTCTTCCTACACAAATCCAGTAAGGTTATTACCCTCCTATGCAGAAATGCCTTCATATACCTCTTTTTTCGGGATTTCACATTGTAAAAAAGGGATTCCTGCTTCATAAAATAAAGTTTAAGAACTTTGTTATCAAAGGTTGACATATCCACAAACTATGCTAATTGGATGCATAGAATGAAAACGTCTTATATGTTATTTCCATCTTCACCTCTAGATCAGAGATAGGTTCTAAAATTTATTTTGGGACTCTAAAGTGGAATGACAATCACTAAGATCTCTTCTTAAACATTAAACACCATGTCCATGACAGAATGAAAAGACACAATGAAAATAATGGTAATGCTCATTTTCATGTGAGACACAATGAAACATGTCACAAGACTTTCAAAGTTCCATATATCATGTCACAAGATTTTGGAAGTTGCATCATTAAGAGCAGCTGAAATTATCATTAAGTGTATAACAAAATTACATTCACAGATATATGCAAGCCATAGAAATAGCCTTGTGTATATTATCAACTATATAATGTACATCTAACTGACTTATAAAATTATTACATGACATCATGAATTTCTTTTAGTCTTCTTTTTTTCTTTCCAGTTCTTAAGAAAATCATCAATGTCCATGTCTTTGTTTACTAGGTGCTCTTCAACAGATGATGTTGTTTCATTCCTTTCACACTGAGTACGTCTAGTCTCGTACCCATGATGTGGATACTGCTGTGAGGGGCCATCACCTAAAAAAATAAAAAATGTAAAATTTATATGGCCAATTTTTAAATATCATTGAAGTAGTTCATTAATATTAAAAAAAACTCTGCAATGTAATTATTTACCTGGTCCTCTTGTCGACACCATTGGAATGGTTGTCGACCTTTTCACTGGATATTCAGACCGAGGATGATCATCTATGGCATTCTCTACTATTGAAACGTCAAAATTTATAAGTGAAAAATTTATAGGTACAAAATTTATAAGTACAAAATTATTAGTATATGATTAAAATATAGAGATTTTACCATCATGGGCCTCATTCACAAGAACATCTTGGGACTGCACCTCACTAGGATGAGGTTGTTGGGGAGCACCATGATTTTCTAGCTGTGTTTCACTATCAATGCTCTGTTGTTCAATACTAATGGTAGGGTTGATAGTGTTTCTCCCCTGATTAAAACAAGGTAAGACATTAAATTATGGACGATATCAAACATTTACGTATTTTATAAGTAACGAAAGGTTAATGTGGACTGATTTTTATTTACCTTATCCAACAAATTGGATCTTGGGGTCTGCCCCATGCTTTTTCTATGATCAACCACACCTTTATAACCGTACTTGTAACCAAGTTGGATTTCTTTATCTGTGGTTTCAGTTCCGAAGTCATCACCCTACATTGCATAAGGGTATGGTTTTTTAATGTTTTTGGCTGCAATTACCTTAAAGTTGTAAGGTGATACAAATAATATTCTTAAGATGTTTCGGTACTTACGATTCATGACTATAACCTCAAGTAGCCACCCTGGCCTAGCTTGTGCTGGCCATGTTTGGCAATCCTTTCTTTGGTTGCCTTCGAAGTGTCAAGCAACCTATCATCAAAATTTTCAAGTATGTTATATATAACCACACTTTTATTTAGATCTAAAGAAAAATAAAGCTAGTATTGAATTTAAAAAATTGTAATTTACCTTGGTGTACCAGTTATTTGTTCTCTTTATTTTCTCAAAATATTCTCTTTTGAATCATCAATGATTACCTTCCACTCTCTCTCTGGAATTGAGGGAGGATGCTCATACCTAGGATTTCTTTCCAAGCTTCATCTATAAACATCCCGGGTATATTTTAAAAATTCACCCACTGCAGATGTGACCGCTTTTGTATTGAATGTGTCTACACCAAAGAGGCCTTCAAGATAATCCATAATTTCCTTTTTGAGGTTGGAATTCTGGCAATTCCACCTCATGCGTAAGGTTTCCCCAAAAATAGACAAGGCTTTTCTCTCTATGTGCCTATGAAAAAGGTCATTCCCTACATACAAAAGATATGATCATTAATTTAAAATTAATAATCTAGATGATTTATGTATTAGGAGAACATTAAATGATTAAAATATGAATTAAAACTACCTGGTAGTCTTGATTGTTTTAATGGAAGTCCATTATCATCGACCAAAATTGTGCATTGAAGGGTCCCCGTGCTTGTCACACGTTTATCTCCAGGAAATGCAACCATCTCAACCACATCACTATGATACTCATATCTGCCGCCCTCTCTAGACTCTGATCGAGGTGTGAATGTTTGTCGGTGTGTGTCATTGCTCCTATATAAATGAGGTGTGGAAGATGGAGAATTAAATAGTGCTCTAGCAGTTGTATGATCACCCGCATCAGGACTCTACAACGTCTCTGTAGTTCCACTACTACCAACCTCGTGTTGAACAGGATCCAAATATTCCTTTATAAAAAAGAAAATGTTTTTTCGTGAGATAATGTAAAAATTAAAGAACAAAGTATCATAATTGAACATATGAGTGCATTAAACAAAAAAACAATTATGGTTATTACCTTATATGTGTTAAGTTGCGACATAAGGAGCTTGATCCTTTCTTTGACATCTGGAGTTTGTTCTGGACGATCTAACAAGGTAAATAGAT
Source organism: Picea glauca (assembly GCA_000966675.3). NCBI lineage: Eukaryota > Viridiplantae > Streptophyta > Pinopsida > Pinales > Pinaceae > Picea > Picea glauca. Next base: position 321,846 of record JZKD02S0211199.1, read on the forward strand.
CCTTGTTAGCTTTAATGATCTTTTTTTTTAATTAGAGCATCGGATCAACGCAATAATAAAACCCCTCCTCATCTGTAGAATCATGATCCACATGGTCTGCTGACTACATATAATTTCAGAAAAAACAATGTTGTTTCAATAAAATTATATAAGAAAATAATAAAAGCAACGTAAAATGAAAGTGGAAATTGATAATCATTTACATGTTTTGCGGCTGACCCTTTTCCACGATCATCCTGCCACATTATTATATAATTAGAACCCCCAAATATTTAAAAAATTGTTAATGATAACAAAAAAACAATGTTAACGATATTATTTACAACAATGTTAAATATAATAAAAAAAATTAATGCAATAAATAGAGGTTTCTTAAAGAGGTGTTGCATAAGAACCTGCACACTATTAGTCAATGTGTCTATTCGATTCAAATGGTAATCCACTAATAACTCTTCCTCGGGAGATATATTTTTATTGTGCATAGGACTACTCGATTCTCTTCACGACCCTCAAATATGAAATTCGGTTGTTTGTTTGTTGTCCCAGGTCGTGTGTTGTTTATAAACCCTATGATATTGTCAGAAGCTTTAGGCCTTCCATCAATATAGATAGTCACTCCTTTATTTTTATCCTTGTTTATTAGTTGTATATAATTTGCAGTGAGTGCATATCTCTACATACTTCGCATGTACCAGACCAGCCGCATCCAATCATTATAATTGTAACACGGTCTGACATAGTCCATCAATTCAGTTACTGTATTGTATTTTACAATTATTCCATCCATGGAAAATAGCCCCAAGCCATGCAGGGAGGATGGTGCAATGTGATATGTCCTATTGTTGACAACGAAGTCAACATCTATAGGTGGTAGTTCCTTAGGTACCCATTGCTTCAACATATGCTTATACCTGAGTGAAACATCTATGTCTCCTATGCTCTCATCATCATAAGAGAATGATCCTCCTTCGGCAAGAAAAAATTTCATGCGTCTACAAAATTTTATTCTGACTTTTTCACCTCTGGCCCTTGTTTTCTTATCATATCTACTAGATACAGTCACATTTCCGGCCTCTATTTGTCCTAATATTTCCTCACTTGACGAAGAAATATCTGACAAGTACCTGTTTGGTTTTACCTTCAGTTGCATGTGCACGTGTTGCTAGTTAGTAGTCCATCATCATATTCATAGTTCTAAATAAAAATTTTATATCAGATCCATAGGAATTGAGCAGATTTGTCATTTCAAATATTTCCAATGCAAGAACTTTCTTATAAACATGGTACCTAGACTTAAGCCTAATGCATAATATTTTAGGTTTGGATGCCTTGTGGGCCTGGGGTTCCATGGCTTAAGTTCGTTAGACACTTGACACTTGCTAGAAGCATATTGCATCAGATTGTTTCCTGCATGAGGAATACAACCACATCCACTCTCATGTTTCTCCATGGTAGGATGCATCAAGTCCACAAAGGTATGAGTCTATGATAGTTGGATATGATGTGGACTAATGATTAAATGTATAACGAGATCTATCTCAGGAATCCTTAAACATGGTTGGCTCATTAAACACAAGGTCCAATTAAATTCCACCACATGGAAATGCAACATCAACATGAATGAACTTTAAAGGAATAGTGGTGTCTCTAGAGTGTGCCACATGGGACCACTACAAATTTTAAAAGCTAAGTTAGAAGACACCCTTATCAAAACAATTCCAAGTATTTTGGAGAATTGGACTCAAACAAGATTTCAATAGGCTCTAATAATACTTCAGATCCATAGGAATTGAGTAGATTTGTCATTTCAAATATCTCCAATGCAAGAACTTTCTTAGAAACATGGTACCTAGACTTAATCCTAATGCATAATATTTTAGGTTTGGATGCCTTGGTGGGCTTGGGGTTCCATGGCTTAAGTTCGTTAGACACTTGAAACTTTCTAGAAGCATATTGCATAAGATTTTTTCCTGCATAACAATATAACACAACAATAACACAGAAATAATATCAAAATAACACCAGAAAGAACACTTTGAATCAGAGAGCAATGTTCATGGGCCTCTTCGAGGGGGAAACCTCGAGTCGAGCAGAACTCTATTACAATAATATCCAAGCTAGAGTTATCATACCCTCGACTCCTATTTATACTAAATATGTCTATCAAAAAAACCATCTAGAGGAAGATCCTTCTAGAAGCGGAAGCTTCTATTAGGTATTCTTTTTTTTTTTAAGTAAGAGAGAAAAATATATTAAGTGCCTGCTATAACTGCAGTAGATTGTCAAAATACAAACATGTTCTGAGTTCACCAGCTAGACTGCCCCAACAGAGGGGAAACCAGTCCAGCTTTCCAGGAGTTTAAAATCCATCGAGACATAAACATAGATAGTATAAACCATGTTCAGACTAATCCTAAGCATAGACGAGGAGACGGACTACATAAAACAAGCATAATAACGAAACACCTAGCGAGAAGGTTGGACACATGGGAGGGAGATCCCCTGTCCATGGCTCTTCTTCGATGTACGTGGGTTCATAAGCTGGCTCGCCTACCTCGTCTTGCGCTATGCCTTTGCCGCGTTCAGTCGTCGCTGGTTCCCTACTGACTGGTCGAGAGGCCGTGCTCGTTCTTGCATCTTGATTAGCACCTGGTGCCGCATTTGACATATTCACAGCTGAGTCCCGAGCAAGATTTCCTTCCATGGAGGATAAAATATGTACACAGTTCACCATCCTCGCATCAGTCGCTTGGAGGCGGTAGTTGAGGTATACCATTTCTCGTCTCAGCTCAAAGACCAGGTCTTGCATGATGAGCAGATGGTCTTTGAGGTGCTGCTGATCTACAGAACCAGGGGGAAGCGGTGCATGACCGTGAGGAAGAGGGTCACTTTAAATTGGGACGCTTTGAGCATGGGCTTGGGACACAGTCAGGGGACCGAAAATATGGCTCGGGAGAGAGGGTGATGGGCTGGTGGAAGTGGCAGCGAGAGAGTCTTGACAAAGAGCAGCTTGAGGGAGAGGGGGTGACCAATCAGAGGACGTACCAGGAGGCGAGACCGAGGGCCGACGGGGCCTCCATGGAGAGCCCCTCTTCGGTCTGCCTCTCCGGCGCATCATTTTGCGCGCAGAGGGGGTGGAAGAGCAAACAAAAGACGTCCAACGAGGAAGAAGGGCGAGATGATTGTCTGGTCTAAGCACTGTCGCGAGGAGCCGAGATAGGAAGAGGCTGGAGCAAATGACATAGAAAGTGAGCCGGGCCATTCTTGAAGCGTATGGAGGGAGCCTGTGTGAGTGCGGTGTAAATGTCATTTAACTCGTCGTAGCAGCAATTAAGTTTCATGGAGGGTGGCAACCTGCACCACGAGCCCATCACGTGTTATCGTGTTGTGTGGGCTTGTGTCAGCCCCCTCTCCTTGCCACGGAGGACGCCCTAACACCCCATCTAGGGGTAGATCTGCCAGTCCAGCCTTGCGAATGCATTGCTGAAGAATGGAATGATCCAGGTCTTGAGTCGAACTACAGTGGAGGTCTGGTCCTCACCAGTCGGTGCCCAGATTAGCTAAGTCGTCCGCAACTTGGTTCACTTTCCTCTTGATGTGTGAGGGGATAAGAACTCGGTTCGGATGCAGTAGTCCTACGATGATCTGTAGGCCATGTGACAATCTCCAGCTGGGTGAGATTTTGTCCGGGTTTGCCCCATTTAGGATTCTACTCAGCAGACCAATTATAACCTGGGAGTCCCCCTCAACAATGAGCTGTGGGAAATCATTTTTAATAGCCAGTTGCAGTCCGTTAATGAGACCCCAGAGTTCAGCTACATTGTTCGTGGTGTGTCCAAGGGAACCCACTCCTATGACCAAAATGTGGCCATTGTGATCACGGAAGACCACTCCATATCCTGCAGCTCCAGGGTTCCCTTTGGAGGCTCCATAAAAGTTGAGTTTGATGAAGTCTTCTGGGGGAGGAATCCAATGTGAAGGTCGGCTCGGGGGCGAGGTTATAGAGGTGAGAGGCGACGTCTGAGGAGAGGGGAGCGGTGTCTAGTACTGAAGGATTGGAAGCTCGGAAGCAGAGCAGGCTGCATCTGTCGCAGACCATTTCCTGAGGTGAAGAATTTCCACGATATTTCTGTGACACTGACTCCAGCAATGATGCCAAGGGAGAGAGGTATTTTGGAAAATTCTTCGATTTCGCTCCTTCCATGTTTGCCAGAGGATAAAACCGGGAAGGAGTTGCCATATTCTGTTGAGCATGGGGGAGCGGAAAGCCTGATCTCTCCAATTCATAACCGTTTCAATGATGTTGTCCCTAAGGCGATCCGAGGTGTGCATAATGAGTGCTACTTGATCCCAGATTTGAGCAGTGTACTGGCAAGTATTAAGGAGGTGGTTCATGTTTTCCTCCGCCTCTCCACAAAGTATGCAAACGAAGAGCCCATTTAAGCCCCTTTTCATGAGATTATCCCAGGTGAGAATTCTCGAGTGTGAGACCAGCCAGAGGAAGAGGGTGATTTTCGGCCAGTTCTTAAGATTCCAAATCTTTTCCCAAGCTTTCGAAGCTGGAGGTGGGTTTGATTGTATTTTGATCTGATAAGCTTCCTGTGTGTTGAAGGAGCCTTGTGGTCTGTAGCCCCAGCACAGAATGTCTTCATCCTCTCTTATGGGAATTTTCCGTTTCGTCAACTCTTCCTGCAAAGGTGTCAGATATACCTATGAGGCGGAGTCAGGGTTCTCCCAATCCAGGTGCCAGCGGCGCCAAGTGTCCTCCATGGGGTTGTTTTTCCAGTAGTTTGCTACTTTTGTTAGGCCCAGCCGGTTGGTTTAGGTGCAGATGTCATGGGCCCAGTCTTCGTTGAGCAAGGCTGGCCATTATTGCCAGGAGTCCTACCAGAAAAGGGCCTTTTCCCCATTCCCTACATCCCAGAAGGCGTGTTGGCTTACCAGTTGTCTATTCTGCCTTGCCGCTGTCCAGATTAGGGAGCCCGGGTTATCCCCATTCCAATGAATGAGATTCTTTTCTGCCGTTCTGGGGGCATATTTCTTCCTCCAAAGTTTGGCCCACAGATCTGTTGGGTTTTTTAACCAGGGCCACCAGATTTTAGCGTTGAGAACTTTGCTCATTATGGCTGGATCTCTCAGACCCAATCTGCCATGATCTTTGGGATTACAAAGTTTTTCCCAACTGACGAGAGAAATATTCTTTTCTTTGTTGAGGCCTTGCCAAAGGAATTTTCTTTGTAGGGTTTTAATAATGGTGAGGACAAACTTTGGGGAAGCTAGCGCTGAAAAGGTAAAAATCGGGAGAGCCTTAAGAACAAATTTGAGCAGGATGAGGCGGCTGGGGAGGTTTAAAGCTCTGAAGGTCCAGGAAGAAAGTTTTTTGGAGAAGGAGGACAACAAAGGTTCCCAGGAGGAGTTTCAGAGGGCATTTTCAATCAGGGGAATGCTGAGATATTTGGATGGAAGGGATCTTCTTTGAAAGCCCAGGATGGCTGAGATGTGGTGCTGAACCTGGGGAGACGTGTTGAAGAAGAAGATTTGGGATTTGTCTTTGTTGCAATCCAGACCTGAGGCATTGGAGAAGGTTTGGAGTATTTCCTGGAGAGAGTTAGCTTCTCTTGCAGTAGGGCTGCCCATTAGGAGAGTGTCATCCACAAACTGGCTATGCGAGATGGGGGGAGAAATGCCATGCAGAGGGAGCCTTGCCAAGCGGTTGTTTTCAACAACATCGTGGATTGAGCGACTGAGTCCTTTAGCCATGATGATGAAGAGGAAGGGAGACAAGGGATCGCCCTGTCTAATCCCTCTGGAAGGGGAAAAGGGCCGTGAGGGCACGCCATTTACAAGAATATAAAAGAAGGCAGTAGAGGTAAGGTTTAAAATCCAGGCCACCCAATCTTGATTGAATCCAAAATCTAGAAGCATTTCTCGTATAAAAGCCCAGCTTAGCTTATCAAAAGCCTTAGAAAGGTCAAGTTTGAGAAGCATACCGGGGTTTTTTTTTTCTGCAGAGAGTGAATTACCTCATGAGATAAGATGATGCTGTCCAAGATTTGTCTACCCTTGACGTAGCCTGATTGCTCCGGGGAGATGATTGCTGGTAAAATTGGCTTGAGCCTTCGGGCTATTACTTTGGTAAGGAGCTTGTAGATGACATTACAAAGAGCGATGGGTCTGTAGTGTTTGGGCCGATGTGCCTGTCCCTCTTTGGGGATTAAGGTGATGAAAGTGGCATTTAGAGCCTTGAGGACTTTTTTTGTGGCTCGAGAATCCTCCAAAAGTTCCCAGACCTCGGTTCTAATCATCTGCCAGCAGTAATGAAAGAAGTCACTGGTGAAGCCATCCGGCCCAGGAGCCTTGTCCTTGGGGGTGTCCTGGAGCGCTTGATCTACCTCTTCGATGTTGAAGGGCCTAAGTAGAGCCGCATTTTGTTCCTGGGTTATTAGGGCAGGCACATGCCTCGTGATCTTACGGAAGGCTTTGTGTCGATCAGTGATGGGTTCGGTGAGCAGATCTTGAAAATGATCAATCAAGTGCGCTTCCAGGTCAGCATGGGAATGGATAGTTTCCCCTTCGTCCGAAACAAGGTGTGTGATTCTGTTTGCGTGCCTTCTCTGGATGGCAGTTCGGTAGAAGAACTTAGTGTTGCGTTCCCCTTCTTTGAGCCATTGAATTTGGGATTTTTGCTTCCACAATATCTCTTCTTGCCTTTTCCTATCTTCAAGCTGCTGGTGCACAGTGAATTCCTAGGCTTTGAGCTCCTTCGTTAGCCCCTGTTCTCTGATTTGGATCTGTATCTCCTTCATTTGCTTTGATAGCCGTTTCTGAGAGTCAAAAATGTTGCCGAAGGTGTGCTTGTTCTAGAGTTTAAGCTTGTGCTTAAGGTTTTTCAATTTCTGTTGGAATCTGTACATTTTGGATCCGTAGGGGATCTCTGCCTCTCGCCACCAGTCTTGGATATTAGCTTGGAAATCTGGGTGATCAAGCCAAAAATTTTCAAATCGGAAGGTTTTTTTTCCCGGAGTGGCAGGGATATTCATCCAAAGTTGGATGGGCCAATGATCCGATCCCGGGAGATTCAATACGGTGGATTCCATTGCCATGCCATCCATCATAAGGGGCTCTAATATGAGGAATCGGTCTAATTTGTACGCTATTTGGTGCATTCCCGTGCACCTATTGGACCAGGTGTGAATGTCGTTGCTGGTCTCCAGGTCGATCAACTGCAAATCATATATTAGTTGGTTGAAGTCGCAGGAATCTTGGTCCAGCCGTCGGGATCCTCCTTTCTTCTCCTTCAGGCTACGAATGATGTTAAAGTATCCTCCAACAATCCTTCTACTGTGCTGTGTGAGGTTGACTAAGTAAATTAGACTCCTCAAGAAATCCTGTTTGTCCCTTGGCGTAGCTGGTACATAAACATTAGTGATATGCCCAGGCCTACTTGATCCAATGAGCCGATACTCTGCAGTGATAGCCCATCTAGTGGCATGAAAATTCTCCATTAGTACAACATTGGTATTCCAGAGGATGGCCAATCCTCCAGCAGTTCCATTGGCATCAGTCGAGACTGCCCTCCCCTGCTTCCAACAATAGGGAAGTAACCTATCGATATCTTCTGAGGTAGTTTTTGTTTCCTGCAATAATACCACATCTGGTGTTTCTGCTATAATCAATTATCGTAGCAATTTTTGCTTACTACGTCCATTAAGGCCTCTGATATTCCAAGATATGATCTTCATGACGATGATGGGGGGAGAAGGGGGGGGGGAACTATCCGAGATCAGATTAATCTGCCCCGATTTCACCATGAAACTGCCTATTTCCTGTATGAGCTTGTGTGTAGATTTTCTACCTCGTTTCTTTTCGTCTTTTTGAGCTTTACTGGGAATTTTCGCCTGACTACCCTGGATGCCTAGGCCCTTGTTAGTGCGAGCTGAAGAGCCTGCGGATGAATTGAGGAATATTTTGTGCACTTTCCTCAGTTGATCCCTAGGTATGGTGTAAAGTTTTTGGTGCCTATAAGCGTGCTCAAGGTGATCCAGATCCACCCCAGCAAGGTCCTGCTCCTCTAGCTCCATTTCCTCGTCCCCATCTTCAATCTCCCGCATTTCTGGCGATATCTAAGTTGAGCTTCTGGGCAGAGGGTCGAGTCCTTGTGTTTTGAAGGCTGTTCGACCCCTTGGGTTATGGATTGGGGGGCACTATTCGAGGGAGGTGTATTCAGGGTTACTGGGGTAGTAGGATTTTCTGGCTAATTTGGTAAAATGGCAAACTTATTGCTTGTGGGTGGATCATTACTTACCTGGGCCGTTTGCCTTCCTCCCCCCTATCATTTTCTCCCTGCTGGTTGCATGAAGTCGTCCTTGTCTTTGGATCCTTCTGGGCTTTCCTCCTTGTGTGACATGTTGAGAGGGAATTCATGATAGAGGTGCTCGTGTTCATGGCATCTCCGGCATCGAAAGGGGATATGCTCATAATCTATGGTTTGAGGACAAACTTCATCCTGATATTCCAACGTGATTGATCCCGGGAGCGGTTTAGCTATGTTCAAATATACACAGATTCGTGCATATGATGTGTATCTCCGCTGCTTGGTGGCTTTAGAGGACTTTACATAGATGCCAATGGTGTTCCCTATGCCCGCTAGTACCTCTTCCAGCCAAAATTCTCGGGGGAGCGAGTACAGTCTGATCCAGACCGGCGCATGTGCAAAGTCTTCTTTTTCTGGGCTAAACTTTTGTGTCCAGAATCTCAAAAAGAGTCCAGTCGAGTTATATAAGTAAGCCCCCCCATCAAAAATGCGGTTTCTATCCTCCAGATTGTGGAAAATGATTGTAAAGAATCACTTTGAACCCAGTTGCAGATCATAGTGGCCTTTCGGCTTCCACCAGTACTGGATCCATCTGACCAGATCCCGCTCTGATGGCCAAATCCCTAAGAACTTTCCCACCAGTGCGTTATCTCGCATGAATTGTTTCTGCTCCTCTATTCGGGGCGAGCTCACTACATATTTTGGAGCCTGCGGCGCCTGAGGAATGCATTTGCCTGGCATCCAGGGGGCTGAGGCTCATGCTGGAAGCTTTTCTGTGGCTGGATCGATGTCCATTTCTCTATCCTTGAAGGACCCATCTGCAAAAAGCTGCGCGTGGATGGCTGGAGGCGCTTCGAAGGCTGGTCTTTTCACTCCTTCGACTTTGTTTTCGTTGGCCACGACTTGTAGGTAGGAGACGCCTGATGGAGGCCCCTCCCCATGGTGCAGAAGCCCCTGCGGGGCTCTCATTTGTTGTATGCAGGTCGCTCAGGCTGGGGAACTCAAACCCTAGTTGCAGAGCGGATTTACAGAAAATCACTATTTGTGTTTTAATTGGATATTTTTATGTTAATCATCATCATCATCATCTAATTTTAAGGTCATGTTTTTTATAACCCTAAATTGCTCTACATATGCATACCTTTCTATTAGGTATTCTTACATTAAACTTATTCTACTTTATTGCAAGGCCTTATTAATATTGACCTTTATTACATCCGAATATATTGTTCTACCTACATACGGGGTTAGGTCCCTAACAAAAAGAATCCTAATTTGTGTGCATCTATGCTTGTAAAACGTGTGGAAGTTGTTGGAAACGATTAATATGCTTAGGTGAAGGATGAATGATGGATATATGGATTTTCTATTCCACATTGTGGTGCCTAAAAGGTGATTAAGGATCTCCTAGCACTGGATACATGCTATGGTAAATCAATCCCTCTTACACTTCATTCACTTGGTTTATTTGGGGTAATATATGTTCCTTATTTATTGAATGAGTATGTAGGGGTATTGTGGGATGCATCCCATTCCCAAAATTTAGGAAATGTAGTAGATGATAATGAAAACACAATGGAAACGATCTCTAAATAGAGGAAGGTCATCTGTTTAGTTGATAAAATTAGGGAAAGTAAGATAAAAAAATAGGACTAATATAGTAAAGTTAAGGAATGAGAGGATGGATGTGGAAATATACTAAGTAGGTATAAATGAAAACACCCCACTAGTGTATTTAAAAACAACGTTGATAAGAAATTTTTGTAACCAATAAAATGGGGAAAGAAACCTTGATTTACTGGATGGAAAAACTATGGAAGAGTAAGTAATGGTATGTATTCAAGTTTTATATGATGGAAAGAGGCATTTTTACCTTTTTATTCAAGACAATATTGTATAGGGATGATATTGGGAAAGGTTTATGGTGAAGCCTAAATTTGACACTTTAAGAGTTAAAGAAAATTTGACCATTATTTTGGCTAAACTACCTTATCTCATCATGGAACTATAGGATTAACAAGTTTCTATGACATAAGTAATAGGTCAATGGAGTATATTACAATGGATGATAGAATAAAATACATGGAAATATCATCACTGGTTATAGGAAAACAATTCATAGAGTTAGACTATAGGATGTTCTCCCGTGTGGCATTAAGATTGTGTCAGGTGGAATGGAGCCCATATAGTTCATGGACTACATAAACATCCCTTTCAGATGGAGTTTTGTAGAACCAATGGCCATTTAAAATATTCCTGTCTAAAGAGGGGTTAGAATGACATGATAGATGATATGAGCCAAATGTTAAKYCATTCTAGGTATGGTAGTTATAATTTAAGAAKATTTYAVGTTCACCCAAATTATTYGTAGAAACTTGTTCCATATTGTAGGGGAGAAATTCCCACATCCCAATTTTTACATTGGGAAGAAGGAAGAAACAAAAACTAGTAGACATTACAAATAAATATGGAGAAAAAAAAGAGCAGGGATCTTCATGGAGAAAAAAAAGAGCTAACCCTAACCCTAACTTGATTGGAGTCTTGTGAGTTTGGGGACAAATCCCATGAAATTACCATTTTCGACGGCCTCCTTCTCTTTCTCTGTCACTCGGAATTTTATGTGGATATTGGCCTCGTTATCTGTCGTTATCCCTCGAATTTCTCTTTGCCAACTCCTTATCTGTGTCTTGGCCTCATCTTGCCCTAGCTCTTGCCATCCTCTTGGCCTCCTTCTCTTGCCCAACTATTATCTTCAATGTCGTGTGAGTGCAGTGTTGAGTGTGCTCTAGCTCTTGCCCTCCTCTTGGCCTCCTTCTTTGTCGCGCGAGTGTGTCGATTGTGCTCTATTTTCATGAGTGTGATACGCATGGGCACGAGTCATTTCTTTTGTTTGTTTGAATTATGTTTTTTTTAATTTTTTTAATTAATATATTTTATAAAATTAATTTATATTTAATTATATTTAACATATATAATATATATGTGGGTTAGTGGTAAATGAATTCATGGTTAGTAGGTCAACAAATTAATGAGTTAGTGTATTAGTGTGTAGTGGGTTAGTGAGTTGGCAGGTAAGATGTTAGTGTGGTAGGGGTTAATGTGTGAAGGGTTAGGGGCTAGTGGGTTAGGGATTGGTGGGTTATGGGTTAGTGGGTTAGGTTTCAGTGGATTCAAGGTTACAGGTTAAGGGTTAAAGGGTTAGTGGGTTAGTGGTTAGTGGATTAACATGTCAAAGGATGAAGGGTTAGTAGGGTATGGCTTAATAGATTACAAGTTAAAGAGTTAATGGTTAGTATGGGTTAAGTGTTAGTGGGTGAATGGGTCAGTGGTTCAGATGTTACTAAGTGAGTGTGTTAGTGGTTCAGAAGTCACTGAGTGAGTTTGTTAGTGGTATAGGGGTTAGAGGGTTAGGGCTTAGTGGGCTAGTGGTTAGTGTGTTAGGAGCTATGGGTTAAGGGTTAGTGTGTTATGGGGTTAGTGGTAAGGGGGATAATGGTTTAGGGTTCAGTAGGTAATGGTTTAATGGGTTAGGAGTTGGCGTTTTAGAGGTTATGGGTTAATAGGTTAGTGATTTGGAGTTTAGTAGGAGTTACTGGGTTAGTTGTCAATAATTAGTGTGTTAGGGGTTGTGAGTTAGTGGGTTAGTATTTTTATCCTATATAATGGGTTTGTTTGTTCAACATTAGGGGTTATTGGTTTATAGGGTTAGCGATTACTAGGTTAGATGTTAGTCAATTAATTGTCATTAGGAGTTAGTAAGTTAGATGTTAGTCAATTAGTTCTCATTGGGGGTTAATGGACAAGTGACCATTAGTGGTTGGGTTTTATGGGTTATGGATTGCTCTCTTGGTGTTTTAGGGATCATCAGGGGATATAAATTTAATTGGTTGGTGTGTTAGGGATATTGGTTAAATCTCAATTAATCATTTAATAGGTTAGTAAGGAAGAATTTATTGTGTTAGTGCTTAGTGGGTTAGGATTTAGTGTCTTAGTTGTCATCCAATTAGTGGTTAGTGGGATCATTTCCATCCATGGTTAATGGGTTAGGGTTATGTGTTAGTGGGTTAGTATCTTTAGGGTTAGTGAGTTAGGTATTAGGGGGTTAGCGCATTAGGGGATCAAGGATTAGTGGGTTATGGGTTAGTGGATAATGTGTTGGGGATTAGAAGTCAAAGGGTCACATTTTAGTGTGTTAGGGACTAGGAGTTAGTGGTTATAGGTATTAGGTTAATGGTTAGTGGGTTAGACATTAGAGTTTTTTTTCAGAACTAGAGGAATTTGTAATTTCCCTGGATTACCTAGGCGAGATAGAAGTTTAAATCTAGCTAGCTTCCACTATAACCCCTAGATTAGTGCCAACAACTTGCAATCCAATGCCTAGCAATAAACTTATGACATAACAAGATTCAAGAAGTTTGAAGACACATTTGCAAGGGGGGTCCCATTCCTGGGGGGCATCTACCCTTCTAGCCTTATCACAACAAGCCAAAATATCATTGTGGATTTGAACCAAGGTGAGGAGAGTGAAAGACCTGCCTCCCAACCATTCAGGTTAGCTATTAGAGTGTTAATATGTAGTAATGCAAGTGTAAATGAGTTAGTGGTAAGTGTCTTAAAGGTTAGGGGTTAGTAAATGAGTGCATTAGGGTTTAGTTCATTAGTTCATAATGGGTACTTAGTGGGTTAGGGGTTAGCGTGTTAGGGTTTAATGCATTAGTTCTTAATGGGTTAGTGGGTTAGGGATTAGTGCGTTAGGAAATTAAAGGTTAGTAGGGTAGGCTTAATGGTTTTGGAGTTCAAGTAGGTTAGTAGATCAAGAGTTAGTGGGTTAAGGGCCATGAGGTATTAATGTGTTTAGAGGTTGTGGGTTAGTAAGATGAAATTATTAAATGTTATTGGGTTATATAATCTAGGTTATTAACATGAAATAATAATTGACATTTAAAAAACTAATATTTGTTAAAAACTTTAATCAAAGGTTTTATTTGTTTAGTTATTTTAAGTTATTATAGAGAACCATGTGACCAAAAGGAGATCTTGATGGAAAATGAGGCATGTTAGGCATGTTTTGGGTCTCTACTTATGATGCCAAAA
>JZKD02S0211211.1:0-22058 GCA_000966675.3 Picea glauca
GAACTCTCACTAGTGCATGTTTAGTTACAACTAGTACAACTGATCTTAACTCACTTAACTACACTTATGATTCTGTTACAAATCCTAATCACTCAGTTATGAATGAAATAATAGAGTAATATTTATTGTCCAATTTATTTAAGGGAAAAATAAATTAGACACATGTTTCTTGTTGACTTTTCAACAATAAGAGGCTGCATAAAATGGTTGACTGCATTGACGTAAAAGTTGATGAAGGAATCCTAGCAAGAGAGGTGTACAATAATGAGTCTTCTACAGATGACACAACTAAAGCTGAAGATGAACAGGTCCAAGAATCAGAAAATGAAGACTCTGAATCAGATGAAGACACAGATACTTAGACAGACTCAAATCAATAGACAACTTCAAATTCCTCCTCCAGAATCACTCAAACTAATCATCCTGCAAGTCAGATAATTGGTGAAAAAGACGAAGGTGTACAAACCAGGAGAAATATAATCAAAAACATCGAATAATCACATATAGATTTCATATCCATGCTGGAACCCAAGAATTTTAATGAAGCTAGCAAATATGACCATTGGGTTAAAGAAATGAATGATGAACTTGATTAGATTGAGAAAAACAATACGTGGGAGATGGTTCATAGACCTGAAGGTAAAAATATCATTGGTTCCATATGGATCTTTAAGAATAAATTGAATGAGCAGGGACAAGTTGTCGGGAACAAAGCAAGATTGGTCTGTAAAGGCTATGCTCAAATAGAAGGATTGGATTTTGATGAAACATTTGTGCCTATAGAAAGATTGGAAGCTATCAGAATATTTCTTGCCTATGCTTGTCATAAGAGGTTTAAAGTCTATCAAATGGATGTCAAGTCAACTTTTCTAAATGGATATCTAAATGAAGAAGTCTATATGGAACAACCAGAGGGTTTCGAATTGTCTGATAACCCTGACTTAGTATGCAAGCTGAAGAAAGCTTTATATGGGTTAAAACAAGCCCCTCATGCCTGGTATCACAGACTGGATACGTATCTCAAAGACACAGGGTTCAAGAGAGGAACAATTGACAAAAATCTATATATCAAAATGGAGGATAATGATTTTCTCATCATGTTGGTCTATGTAAATGACATCATCTTTGAATGTAATAAGGATTCACTGGTACAATGGTTTGCTTCTGCCATGGAGTCTGAGTTTAAAATGTCTATGATAGGTGAACTGTCATTTTTTCTTGGTCTGCAAATTACTTAGAGGTCTGAAGGGATGTTCATTTCTCAAGAAAAATATCTAAAAGAAATGTTGAAAAGGTTTCAAATGGAATATTCTAAACCTGTGGGCACACCTATGGTTACTGGATGAAAATTAAGCAAGGATGATGACTCACCTGATGTTGATCAAAGTTCATATAGGTCAATGATAGGCAACCCGCTGTACATCACAACATCTCGCCCAGACATAATGCATGATGTTGGAATGGTAGGAAGATATCAGTATGCACCTAAACAGAGTCATTTGTTAGCTATCAAAAGGATATTCATATATTTGAAAGAAACAATGAACTATAGCCTATGGTATCCTAAGAATCAAAATTTTCAATTATTAGTCTACTCAGATGTTGATTGGGATAACTGCATGGATGAAAGGAAAAGCACGAGTGGAGGTGCACTCTTCTTAGGAGATTCTCTAGTAGAATGGTTGAGTAAAAATAAAGGTTCCATTTCTTTATCAACTACAGAGGCAGAGTACATTGCTACTGCTACCTATTGCACTCAGGTATTATGGATGATTCAGACACTTGCAGACTTGGAGGTAAAATACACTGCATTGATCCCAATTCATTGTGATAACACTAGTGCCATCAGTGTGTCCAAGAATCCTGGATTCCACTCCAAGACCAAGCATATTCCCATAAAATACCATTTTATGAGAGAGAAGGTCACCAATCATATTGTTCATGTCCATTACATTCCAACCATAGAAAAAATTGCAGACATCTTTACTAAACCCCTAGCCAAGAAACCATTTGAATATCTCCGATAGAAGTTGGGTGTCATCCCATCTCACACCTAAGAGAGTACATCCTGTTAGGGGGAGGTTGTATTGATTGAATATCTGATACCTCAGAAAAATACTGCAACAGCTCAGGGGGAGCATGTTTTCTTTGACATTGATGTCAAAGGGGGAGAAAAGAACAGGTCCAGGTGCCTTTGTTTCCATCAATGCAAAAGGGGGATATTGTTGGCATGTTTTATAGGCAGCATATGCTTTTCATTGATAGAAAGTACAACAACGATGATGGCTTGAGTACAGGTATAATGTGCCAGGAGGGCACCAAAAGTATTTTGGGAAGACGCAACAGAGCAAGATCGTGAAGACCAGAAGAGATAGTGTAGAGGTGCATGCAGAGTGCAGAGTATGCGTGTTTTCCATTGGTGGCAAATATCACGACCAACAACACAATGATGATCGCATGGAAAGATCAGAAGCTAAATTCCATTTTGGGTATCAGAAACAAAGACTCCATTTTGGAGTTTCAGATACTGGGAGTTGGAGTAGTCAAGAGTCGAGACTCTTAATCACAGGAGTCTCGAAGTGTCGAAATGTGAAACGCCCAAAATCCTGAAATAGGCACATCAACTGGAGTTTCGGATACCAGGACTTGGAGGAGTCAAGAGTCGAAACTCTTCATCTCAGGAGTCCCGAAGTTGCGAAATGCAAAACACTAAAATCCTGAAACAGGAACATCAACCAGAGTTTCAGATATCAGGAGTTGGAGGAGTCAAGAGTCGAAACTCTTCATCTCAGGAGTCCCGAAGTTGGGAAATGCGAAATGCTGAAATCCCATAATAGGCACATCAACAAAGACTCCATTTCGGAGTTTNACTTGATCAGATTGAGAAAAACAATACGTGGGAGATGGTTCATAGACCTGAAGGTAAAAATATCATTGGTTCCAAATGGATCTTTAAGAATAAATTGAATGAGCAGGGACAAGTTTTCGGGAACAAAGCAAGATTGGTCTGTAAAGGCTATGCTCAAATAGAAGGACTGGATTTTGATGAAACATTTGTGCCTATAGCAAGATTGGAAGCTATCAGAATATTTCTTGCCTATGCTTGTCATAAGAGGTTTAAAGTCTATCAAATGGATGTCAAGTCAACTTTTCTAAATGGATATCTAAATGAAGAAGTCTATATGGAACAACCAGAGGGTTTCGAACTGTCTGATAACCCTGACTTAGTATGCAAGCTGAAGAAAGCTTTATATGGGTTAAAACAAGCCCCTCATGCCTGGTATCACAGACTGGATACGTATCTCAAAGACACAGGGTTAAAGAGAGGAACAGTTGACAACAATCTATATATCAAAATAGAGGATAATGATTTTCTCATCATGTTGGTCTATGTAGATGACATCATCTTTGGATGTAATAAGGATTCATTGGTACAATGGTTTGCTTCTGCCATGGAGTCTGAGTTTAAAATGTCTATGATAGGTGAACTGTAATTTTTTCTTGGTCTGCAAATTACTTAGAGGTCTGAAGGGATGTTCATTTCTCAAGAAAAATATCTAAAAGAAATGTTGAAAATGTTTCAAATGGAATATTCTAAACCTGTGGGCACACCTATGGTTACTGGATGAAAATTAAGCAAGGATGATGACTCACCTGATGTTGATCAAAGTTCATATAGGTAAATGATAGGCAACCCGTTGTACATCACAACATCTCGCCCAGACATAATGCATGATGTTGGAATGGTAGGAAGATATCAGTATGCACCTAAACAGAGTCATTTGCTAGCTATCAAAAGGATATTCAGATATTTGAAAGAAACAATGAACTATAGCCTATGGTATCCTAAGAATCAAAATTTTCAATTATTAGTCTACTCAGATGTTGATTGGGCTAACTGCATGGATGAAAGGAAAAGCACGAGTGGAGGTGCACTCTTCTTAGGATATTCTCTAGTAGCATGGTTGAGTAAAAATAAAGGTTCCATTTCTTTATCAACTACAGAGGAAGAGTACATTTCTACTGCTACCTATTGCACTTAGGTATTATGGATGATTCAGACACTTGTAGACTTGGAGGTAAAATACACTGCATTGATCCCAATTCATTGTGATAACACTAGTGCCATCAGTGTGTCCAAGAATCCTGTATTCCACTCCAAGACCAAGCATATTCCCATAAAATACCATTTTATGAGAGAGAAGGTCACCAATCAGATTGTTCATGTCCATTACATTCCAACCATAGAACAAATTGCAGACATCTTTACTAAACCCCTAGCCAAGAAACCATTTGAATATATCCAATAGAAGTTGGGTGTCATCCCGTCTCACACCTAAGAGAGTACATCCTGTTAGGGGGAGGTTGTATTGATTGAATATCTGATACCTCAGAAAAATACTGCAACAACTCAGGGGGAGCATGTTTTCTTTGACATTGATGTCAAAGGGGGAGAAAAGAACAGGTCCAGGTGCCTTTGTTTCCATCAATGCCAAAGGGGGATATTGTTGGCATGTTTTATAGGCAGCATATGATTTTCATTGATGGAAAGTACAACAACGATGATGGCTTGAGTACAGGTATAATGTGTCAGGAGGGCACCAAAATTATTTTGGGAAGACGCAACAAAGCAAGCTCGTGAAGACCAGAAGAGATAGTGTAGAGGTGCATGCAGAGTGCAGAGTATGCGTGTTTTCCATTGGTGGCAAATATCATGACCAAAAACACAATGATGATCGCATGGAAAGATCAGAAGCTAAATTCCATTTTGGGTATCAGAAACAAAGAATCCATTTTGGAGTTTTAGATACTGGGAGTTGGAGGAGTCAAGAGTTGAGACTCTTAATCACAGGAGTCTCGAAGTGTCGAAATGTGAAACGCCCAAAATCCTGAAATAGGCACATCAACTGGATTTTCGGATACCAGGACTTGGAGGAGTCAAGAGTCGAAACTCTTCATCTCAGGAGTCCCGAAGTTGCGAAATGCGAAACACTAAAATCCTGAAACAGGAACATCAACCATAGTTTCAGATACTGGGAGTTGGAGGAGTCAAGAGTCGAAACTCTTCATCTCAGGAGTCCCGAAGTTGGGAAATGCGAAATGCTGAAATCCCATAATAGGCACATCAACAAAGACTCCATTTCGGAGTTTTGGATACCGAGAGTTGGAGGTTTCAAGGAAGCTCACGACAAGAATGCTAAAACGGCAAAATACATTGATTTGACTCCATTTCGGAGTTTCAGGTACCAGGAGTTGGAGGAGTCAAGGAAGCAACTCGCAACAGGAATTCGTGACATGTGAAAATGGTGAAATGCCGAAATGTGAAATGTGAAATGTGTGTTCAGAATTGTCCCCTAGTCATAACCTATGGTCACATCGATGAAGGCTCAAGGGAGGAGCTAACACAAAGCTAATACCCATTTCCTGATCGGGAGTTGGAAGAGTCAAAGTGACTCGCAACAAATTCACGAAATGCAAAATTACGAAAATGCAGTTTCAAATAAGGCTGTGGTCATAGCCAGTGGTCACATCTGCGGAAAATGGAGGAAGGAGCTAGTGCAACCAAGCTCCATTTTGGAGATCGTGACATGGAGTGTCAAGATATCTCATCACAAAGAATTCCAAAATGATGAAATGCGGAAATGCAAAAAACACCTTTTGGTGTAGGTTTCGGATACCGGGAGTTGGAGTGTCGAAACAATTCACCACAAGGAATGCGGAAATGCGAAAATGTGAAAAACACCTTTTGGTGTAGGTTTCGGATACTAGGAGTTGGAGTGTTGAAACACTTCACCACAAGGAATGCCAAAATGTCGAAATGCATTTTCTTGGAGGTTCATAGTGTAACTGCTACAAAACGACTGATGGTTTTTGCCAGAGGACTCAGAGAGACTTCAGGGTTTAACTGCCAGAGAAGTTGAAGAGTTGTAATGATGATCAAGCATAGCACTTGACATGGGGAGATAATGCAGAAGCATTGTGGAGACAACATGCACAAGGTGCACATAGACTATAAGAATGCATAACAAAGAGGAGATCATGGTTGTTGTTGAGAGGGATTTATGCGAGTAGAAGGAGGCAGAGTGCTACAACTGAAAGACACATAAGAGGAATGGTGCATTGAAGGGACATGGTGCACAAAGAATAAAAGGAAGAAGAACATAAAGCATAAGGAGAGTGTGCAAGAAGACACTAATGCAGGTAGAGCATAGCAGTGTAGCAGAACAGTGATAAGACCGGTAAGCCATTGATAAATATTGTATCACTATGATAAACTTATATATAGAAAAATTTATATCTAAGGGTGTTTGGAAGGTTCTAGGGAGGAATGTTGTCCTCAGAGGTTCAAGTGGGTGCTTGAACATAGGGAGTTGTATCTTCCATCTGGTTGCAGCTAGAAAAACCAGGGTGGCAGGGTGGTGCAAGGGAGAACATTGGTTCTCTGATATACAGGTCGGTGCTTGTGTAACTGGAAGTTGGTGATTCCATCCATTTGGTGCTGGAACTCTTAGGGATTTGGTGCTTCCTTCTAGTGGGTGCTAGAGAAACTAGGGAGTCGGTGCTTCCTTCTAGTGGGTACTAGAGAATCCAGAGAGTTGGTGATCTCAGCAAGTAGTAGCTTGCAAAACAGAGGTTGTAGCCTCATTATGAGTTGGTGCTCATAAGTATGATAATGTACAAAATGTAAATATTACTTATCATATAAAGAAGAATAGGTTTTTACCCTTTATGGGTTTCCTCAGGAAATATCTGTCTCTGTATATTTCGTATGTGTGAATGATGTTGAATGTTCTATTGCTTACTTCCTTGCATTATTGTGATTGTCACTAAGTGTTTTGCAAAGAGTTTAAAATAAGCATAATTGTTTAAGCACGGTAACAACTAATTCACCCCCTCCTCTCAGTTGTCCAACACATATCATGAGTGATATGGTATATGATTGAGGCACATATCATGGTACATGGTTTATGGATGTTGGTATATGGTTTGAGGAGCGCATTGGATATTGGGCACATTGTTTGAGATACATTTTTGGTATATGTATGAGGCATTCCTTGGTGACATTGATGCATGATTGATGTACTTGGTATCATGCATGATGGATTTACTTGGTGTAGTACATGGTATGGTATAGGTGTTGATGGTTGATGTACTTTGTGTGGTACATGGTTGATACATGGTATGGTACATGTGTTGATGTAAATTGTTGATGTGCATGGTTGATGCATAGTTTGGAACAATTGTGGTGCATGGTGGATTGATGGTTTGGTATAGGTTTTGGTGCATGGTTGATGCACTTGTCGTGTTACATGTTTTGGTACAAAGTTGATATGGTATAGGTTGATGGTTTGGTACATGATTTGGTACATGGTTGAGACACATACCCTGTGATGGTATGTTGGTGATATTGGTACATGATTGGTAGAGTCATGTGTTGATGATGTTGTAAATATAGTTGAGAGGTGTCCTTGGTATATGATCCATATGAGAGGATATGGTTGAGTATCAGTGACAGTGATAGGTTGGACAAGTTGATTAGTGATATATTTATGTGATAGGTTGGATACAGTGATAGGTTACAAGTTAATGTGACAGAAAAAATGACAATGAAAATGACAATGGAAGTGATAGTAATATTGATTGTGTTAGTGACAATTGATATACACTTATATTTTAGGGTGGCAGGATGGAGAAAGGATAGGTGGTTGTATATGGAGAAATTAAGGGGTTGTATCCTCCTTCTGGTTGGAGCTAGAGAATTCACGGAGTTGTAGATTCCTTTAGGTTGGTGCCTCCTTCCAGTTGGTGCTGGAGAATTGGGAAGTTGGTGCTTCCAATGAATGTATTCTTTTGATATGCAAGAAATCATTATGTGGTTTTCTCCCATTTGGGTTTCCACGTAAGTTCTGGTGTACTATGTACTTTATGTGATGTTGTTGATGTGATGGTTCTTATGTTTATATGCTCATGATATACTGACGATATATTGATGATATATTGATGATATACTGTTGATAAAGTTGACATATATATGTTGTGCTTAAAAGTGGTAGAACTGCTCAGACTGATTCACCCCCCCTCTCAATATTCCAACAATTGGTATCATATCAGGTCCTTCAAGATAATAGTTTAAACACTGGAAGGAAGATCATGGAAAGAAAAAATTTGTATAGAAATGGAATACCACAGTTCAATGGTCAGAATGGTTTGCAGTATGAGATGTGGAGCATCATAATGATTTTTTTTTATAGGAACATGGATATTATGTTTGCTACTTAGTTTTTACAGGATACATCGGTTCAAAGAAGCCAAAGACTGCAACTAAGAAATAATTGAAAAGGAACAACAAAATTGCAATGGATTTCATCTTGGAAGGATTATGTGATTTAGTAAAAGACAGATTGGGACAATGTTCATAAGCTAATGAACTATGGGATAAGCTACATAATATCTATTCCAAGGAATATCCCATCACAGAGTTATATCCTATTAAATAAAGTGAAGAACAACAAGAAAGATGCTCATCATGTCAGACAATTTCAAAAGACCAAGATTGTGAAGAAGGGATAGTAGATGTTGAAGTGGAATTAATCAGTGTTGTTGGGATAGGGTTAGACCCAGGGTTCAACGCTACAACAATGCACCAACAAATCCCCTAAATACTAGCCCTTTTGACAACACCTACGAAGCAAGTGAAGTCTCACTCAAGGTAGAGGCAGGGGTGGTTACAGGACTCAGGTGTTTGCAACCTTAGCTGGGACACAGATCTGTGATTATAATACTTAATAGAGCACTTAGCATCGTTAGTTCATCATTATTCACCTAATATCCACTTCACAGAGAAAACTGAGCATCACATCATTCACCTTGATCTAATGGATATAAGTACTTAGCACACAGGATTAGATCAGATCTAGTAGACTCAAGCACTAAGAAAGATCACATATGTCAGATCTAGCATCCAAATTCATCATAAGCACAAATAATAAACAGATCTATCTATCTACACCAAAGCACTTAATAAATAACACATAAACACATCAGAACATCGCACAGAGTATAATAACATAGTATTTACATGGTTCACCCCCACCCTGGGGCTACGTCCATCAACTCTTCTTCTTTATTAGCTTCAATCAGTCATCTAGATGCATAGAGCCTCAAAACCCTTACTCTTCATAGAACAGGAGATCTGCGCAGCTCGCTAGATCCTCCTTCCTTGCATTATAGCACAAATATTTCACAGTCTCTTACAATGACTTGCACTTAGCTCTGCAAGTCTCATACAATATGCATGAAGCCTTACAATTATTGATCACACAGATCCAACTCTTAGCACTTAGCCAACTTGCACAACCCTTGTGCACTATTCAAATCCTTCTTACATTGCCCAACCTTCTATTTATACATACAAAATAGGCCTAAACATGGGTAAACCCATGGGCTGACATCCCATTATGGTTACATATTACCAAATACCAAAAAAGGACCCAAAAGGGGTCGATATCCCACAATATCTACTTTTTCTTGAGCTCTGTCTTTGAAAGGCTTTCAAAGTCCCAAAATAGGTCAAACTTGACCAAGGATCTCCAAAAACTTGGTCAAGGGTCAATAGGCCCCCAACACTCACCCGTGACTTGTCCCGAGTCACTCTGGTCTGACTAGTTATTCTTCAAATGCCTCGATCTTGGCTCGAGCGACTTCGACTTGTTGTTGTGCCACAACCTCCTATTCTGTGAACTCCTAGATGATTGCATAGATGATCGGTCCCTCTATTTGTTGTTCAGCTATAGTGACAACTTGCTCTAGTTCTAATCCTTGGACTTCTACTTCTGTAAACAATTGATAGGCCTTATCTTGCACAAGTTGGAGTTTCTCAGTTACCTCCATAACTCTTCTCTAGATAGTATGGATTTGTTGTTGGGTGGTCCGCTGCTCTTGGGAGTGCTTCATTCTTTCCACAGTTGACAAGGACTTCAGTTGCGCCTATATCTTTTTGGCTTGATACTTCACCTCTTGGACTTGTGATTCCAGTGCCTTCAATTAGGGGTTCTCCATGAGTTGTTCATAGGTCTGGGCACTACGACCAGTGAGGTGATTACATTCCAATGTAAGAGCCTTGAGCCTTTCAACTGCACTCCTGGCGGTTGGTTCCCTTTGGTCTCTTATATCTTGTGGGATCTTGGGTACTGTTCGTAGTTCCAAGTCTGTGATGTGTTACTGTAGCTATTGGATCACTTCTTCAAGTTGTGCTACTTGTTGTGGAACTCAATCTTAGACCTTTACTTCTACGACTGTCACAGAGAAAATTTCTCTGTTGGCCATTTCCTTTACTTCAAGTTGCTCTATGAGCAACTGTTCCTTTTCTTGCTGTAGTTGAGCCTTTACTTTTTCAAACTTCGCTTGGAGAGAAATATTTTCCCATTCTGCAGTGCATTTCTCTACTGGTACTCCTTGTACTTGTGTCAAATCCTGGGTGGCTTGTTCTGTTTCTTCCTGTGCTTGTCGAAGGTGAGCTTCGACTGTATCAACTAAGAAGTGGAGTTGAGTTGGCTCATCTCCTAATTCTGTCTCTCTCAGTGCAGTGGAGACTGTGTGGCTAGACTGTAGGGCTTTCTGTACCCCTCGGAGTTCAGTCTCAATTCGATCATACAGATCCTCTTTCTTTGCTTCTTGTTTCTCTGCTATTTCCAATGAATCATCTTGTAGGAATGCTATGATGAAGTTGAAGTCATCGAAGGTGAGGATGGTCTACATCTTGGTCATGGTGGCCTTCACTTTCTTTCGAGAGGAAGGTTTCGGAGGTGAACCTTTTCTCTTCTTCAGAAGATCAACCTTGTCTCCTAGCTTTCGTTCAAATTATTTTTCACATAACTCTTCACCATCACCTCCTTTCTCTGGTGATATGGAGGTAGTCTTCACGGATGCGTTATCTAATTCTTGGACCTCTTTAGTTTTCTTTGCCCCGCTAGGTCCGGGTGTATCCCGTGCAGTTTCTAGGCTATCGATGTCAGATATCTCCATAGGTTCTACTGTAACAAGGAGGTCTGTTGACCAGTCCTTGGTGATCTCCTCCAAGTCCTCCTCCTTCAGCTTGTAGTAGGACTGAAGTTATTTCTTGTGTTTGTCAGTGCACGTTGTGATGTAAGTAAAATGTCGATTTGTGCTAAACTTCTTCAGAGGCCTGAACTTGTGTAGAGTGTTTGGATTCATGTGAGGATTAGACTGTATGGATACCTTCAACTGATTGTAGTAGGTATGAAAAACAACATTTGACGACCACTATTTATTCATGTCATTGGAGTACCACAGTGTACTGAACTTCGCAGTCAGTGGTTCAAAAGGCTCAATGTTTGGGAAGGTCATACCTTTTGGCATATCCTAGGAAATAAAAGATATTAGTATCAAAAGCCAGTTGAAATGAAATTCATATCCTTGATCTTGTGCTTCTTTGTAGTCAAGTTCCAACTGATTCACCAGGTACTTCACCCAGTTCATCTGAAGGCCTTCTGCGCACTTCCCTGCGAGGTAGACTACAAAATTGGTGACTTAGGTAGGCTGGTTCTTTCTTACTAACTTCCCTGCAATCATCTAACAGGTGAGGCACACCATGCCACTTTGGATAGAAGCTACTTTATAGCCTCGCATTCCTTTCTCGACATCACCATAAGTGTCCTTGATCTTCTAAGCTAGAGCACGATCGACGACTTTTCCTGGATAAAAGTCCTGTGGGTCAAGTCTTTGCATACTTAGGCCTGTGATCCTGTGGATCAGGGTTGGGTCAACTGTTATACGATGGTTTAGCCACAAATAACCACCATGGTAACAAGACAACAACAACTTGACACATCCATTCACCTCCTGGTGTCTACCAAAGTGGGGAATCTTCATGACATTCAGCAGGGTGGATTGTGCGAGGTCCATAGTCCACTGCTAAGGAATGATCTTCGAGTTTTCCATTTAGGCCTAGTTAGGTACTTATGTGGGGTGAGCATACCATAAACCTTGTGATATCCAAGGTTGAAGTCACTGAAATTCACTGCCAATCTTATCTTGGTTTGCTTGAACTGCGTGGATCCCTTTTGGGAGGTACGCAGTGACCAAGGCATACTCAAAATATGTAGGTACGCTATCTCTATTTACTGTGCCACTCAGAGGTGGCATGTAGGAGTGTAATATAGTCAGGATCAATTTGGCATTCGCTAAGTCATCCCTGTGCTTGGTTCGCTTTTCATTGGATGGTCGGGATGGTTCGGATCTACGAGCAGTCGACAAAGAGGCTTGCAGTCCTCTTGTTAATGATGCTTGTACACCTGTAGACATCGACATGACTCTCTCA
Source organism: Picea glauca (assembly GCA_000966675.3). NCBI lineage: Eukaryota > Viridiplantae > Streptophyta > Pinopsida > Pinales > Pinaceae > Picea > Picea glauca. Next base: position 12,341 of record JZKD02S0211211.1, read on the forward strand.
GTGATGAGGTCGATCAAAAATTCTTCAAGAAATTTCTTGGCAGTGCTCAACTCGTCTGACATACACACTCGGGGTTGGAAATCTTGGGTTCAAAGGGTAACTTAGACACTGTAATGAGATAGAAGGCAATAGAAAAATAGTCACTATATAAAATCAACAATTCTACAAGCTCAAATCCACATTTTGAAAAAGTGTTCTTGGTGCATGGCATGACGGGATAAATAGGTAACTCGACAACGTGTCGCTTGCAACGGGTATGAAGCCTTCACTAACTTAGTTCTATCTGTTATGGCACGGTCCAATGGTTTGATGGAGAACCATAATTTCCTTTCTGCCCATTTAGAGGGTCAGTCGAATGGTTACAATGTCTCCAAGGACTATATTGCTTCACCATGGAAAAGTGCCATGTGTCGTTGTTATGATATCTTGGTGAAGCTCCAATTTTGCAAATTTTTCTTCTGCGAGGTTTCCTCTGGGACCTTCTGCAACTTTTCGATCTTAACTTGCTTCTTACTTAGATTTCTAGCCTTCTTTCCAGTGAGCTTCATCTCGGTATGCCTTTTTCCATTCTGATTCTTATCTTCTTTTGACATAGTGACTTCGCGTTGTTGAGATCGTTTTCTAAGATTCGCAGGTGATCCTTCTTCTTTATCTAGAATAGGTACTTCAATCTTCAGTGGTTCTTTTAGTGTTCTTGCAACTTTGACATCTGGGCCTCTAGTGTTAAATAGCTTTGATCTATTCTTCTATTCTTTAATCAAGTGTCCAATCCTTCTAGCCATGAATTATTTTAACTCTTGCTTCTTTTGTTCTAAAACTTCTTGTTCTTCTTGCCTTCTGGCATGATCTCTTTCAATACAAGGTTTTTCTAGTAGCATAGTAAATGGGGCGTTGTCCTCAATAAATCTAATAATCTCAAAATCTTCTTCTATCGAAGCTCCATTGACATTCATAGGTATCTGGGTGAGCTTTCCACATAGGTTTATCATCTTCCCTCTAAATAACCCTATTCCTCCCAATAAAGGAGTCAAAATAGGCTTCCCTAAAAGTTCCCAAGTTATTTCTATCATGATATTCACCTGTGTTTCCTCGTTTAGGACACAACCAATGTCAAAGTCTCCTATTCTTGCTTCAATGCATTCTTTTTCTTTTAACATCTATGATAATCTGACATGTCGGTGGTCATTCANAGTGACTCGCAACAAATTCACGAAATGCAAAATTACGAAAATGCAGTTTCAAATAAGGCTGTGGTCATAGCCAGTGGTCACATCTGCGGAAAATGGAGGAAGGAGCTAGTGCAACCAAGCTCCATTTTGGAGATCGTGACATGGAGTGTCAAGATATCTCATCACAAAGAATTCCAAAATGATGAAATGCGGAAATGCAAAAAACACCTTTTGGTGTAGGTTTCGGATACCGGGAGTTGGAGTGTCGAAACAATTCACCACAAGGAATGCGGAAATGCGAAAATGTGAAAAACACCTTTTGGTGTAGGTTTCGGATACTAGGAGTTGGAGTGTTGAAACACTTCACCACAAGGAATGCCAAAATGTCGAAATGCATTTTCTTGGAGGTTCATAGTGTAACTGCTACAAAACGACTGATGGTTTTTGCCAGAGGACTCAGAGAGACTTCAGGGTTTAACTGCCAGAGAAGTTGAAGAGTTGTAATGATGATCAAGCATAGCACTTGACATGGGGAGATAATGCAGAAGCATTGTGGAGACAACATGCACAAGGTGCACATAGACTATAAGAATGCATAACAAAGAGGAGATCATGGTTGTTGTTGAGAGGGATTTATGCGAGTAGAAGGAGGCAGAGTGCTACAACTGAAAGACACATAAGAGGAATGGTGCATTGAAGGGACATGGTGCACAAAGAATAAAAGGAAGAAGAACATAAAGCATAAGGAGAGTGTGCAAGAAGACACTAATGCAGGTAGAGCATAGCAGTGTAGCAGAACAGTGATAAGACCGGTAAGCCATTGATAAATATTGTATCACTATGATAAACTTATATATAGAAAAATTTATATCTAAGGGTGTTTGGAAGGTTCTAGGGAGGAATGTTGTCCTCAGAGGTTCAAGTGGGTGCTTGAACATAGGGAGTTGTATCTTCCATCTGGTTGCAGCTAGAAAAACCAGGGTGGCAGGGTGGTGCAAGGGAGAACATTGGTTCTCTGATATACAGGTCGGTGCTTGTGTAACTGGAAGTTGGTGATTCCATCCATTTGGTGCTGGAACTCTTAGGGATTTGGTGCTTCCTTCTAGTGGGTGCTAGAGAAACTAGGGAGTCGGTGCTTCCTTCTAGTGGGTACTAGAGAATCCAGAGAGTTGGTGATCTCAGCAAGTAGTAGCTTGCAAAACAGAGGTTGTAGCCTCATTATGAGTTGGTGCTCATAAGTATGATAATGTACAAAATGTAAATATTACTTATCATATAAAGAAGAATAGGTTTTTACCCTTTATGGGTTTCCTCAGGAAATATCTGTCTCTGTATATTTCGTATGTGTGAATGATGTTGAATGTTCTATTGCTTACTTCCTTGCATTATTGTGATTGTCACTAAGTGTTTTGCAAAGAGTTTAAAATAAGCATAATTGTTTAAGCACGGTAACAACTAATTCACCCCCTCCTCTCAGTTGTCCAACACATATCATGAGTGATATGGTATATGATTGAGGCACATATCATGGTACATGGTTTATGGATGTTGGTATATGGTTTGAGGAGCGCATTGGATATTGGGCACATTGTTTGAGATACATTTTTGGTATATGTATGAGGCATTCCTTGGTGACATTGATGCATGATTGATGTACTTGGTATCATGCATGATGGATTTACTTGGTGTAGTACATGGTATGGTATAGGTGTTGATGGTTGATGTACTTTGTGTGGTACATGGTTGATACATGGTATGGTACATGTGTTGATGTAAATTGTTGATGTGCATGGTTGATGCATAGTTTGGAACAATTGTGGTGCATGGTGGATTGATGGTTTGGTATAGGTTTTGGTGCATGGTTGATGCACTTGTCGTGTTACATGTTTTGGTACAAAGTTGATATGGTATAGGTTGATGGTTTGGTACATGATTTGGTACATGGTTGAGACACATACCCTGTGATGGTATGTTGGTGATATTGGTACATGATTGGTAGAGTCATGTGTTGATGATGTTGTAAATATAGTTGAGAGGTGTCCTTGGTATATGATCCATATGAGAGGATATGGTTGAGTATCAGTGACAGTGATAGGTTGGACAAGTTGATTAGTGATATATTTATGTGATAGGTTGGATACAGTGATAGGTTACAAGTTAATGTGACAGAAAAAATGACAATGAAAATGACAATGGAAGTGATAGTAATATTGATTGTGTTAGTGACAATTGATATACACTTATATTTTAGGGTGGCAGGATGGAGAAAGGATAGGTGGTTGTATATGGAGAAATTAAGGGGTTGTATCCTCCTTCTGGTTGGAGCTAGAGAATTCACGGAGTTGTAGATTCCTTTAGGTTGGTGCCTCCTTCCAGTTGGTGCTGGAGAATTGGGAAGTTGGTGCTTCCAATGAATGTATTCTTTTGATATGCAAGAAATCATTATGTGGTTTTCTCCCATTTGGGTTTCCACGTAAGTTCTGGTGTACTATGTACTTTATGTGATGTTGTTGATGTGATGGTTCTTATGTTTATATGCTCATGATATACTGACGATATATTGATGATATATTGATGATATACTGTTGATAAAGTTGACATATATATGTTGTGCTTAAAAGTGGTAGAACTGCTCAGACTGATTCACCCCCCCTCTCAATATTCCAACAATTGGTATCATATCAGGTCCTTCAAGATAATAGTTTAAACAGTGGAAGGAAGATCATGGAAAGAAAAAATTTGTATAGAAATGGAATACCACAGTTCAATGGTCAGAATGGTTTGCAGTATGAGATGTGGAGCATCATAATGAAATTTTTTTATAGGAACATGGATATTATGTTTGCTACTTAGTTTTTACAGGATACACCGGTTCAAAGAAGCCAAAGACTGCAACTAAGAAAGAATTGAAAAGGAACAACAAAATTGCAATGGATTTCATCTTGGAAGGATTATGTGATTTAGTAAAAGACAGATTGGGACAGTGTTCATAAGCTAATGAAATATGGGATAAGCTACATAATATCTATTCCAAGGAATATCCCATCACAGATTTATATCCTATTAAATAAAGTGAAGAACAAAAAGAAAGATGCTCATCATGTCAGACAATTTCAAAAGACCAAGATTGTGAAGAAGGGATAGTAGATGTTGAAGTGGAATTAATCAGTGTTGTTGGGATAGGGTTAGACCCAGGGTTCAACGCTACAACAATGCACCAACAAATCCCCTAAATACTAGCCCTTTTGACAACACCTACGAAGCAAGTGAAGTCTCACTCAAGGTAGAGGCAGGGGTGGTTACAGGACTCAGGTGTTTGCAACCTTAGCTGGGACACAGATCTGTGATTATAATACTTAATAGAGCACTTAGCATCGTTAGTTCATCATTATTCACCTAATATCCACTTCACAGAGAAAACTGAGCATCACATCATTCACCTTGATCTAATGGATATAAGTACTTAGCACACAGGATTAGATCAGATCTAGTAGACTCAAGCACTAAGAAAGATCACATATGTCAGATCTAGCATCCAAATTCATCATAAGCACAAATAATAAACAGATCTATCTATCTACACCAAAGCACTTAATAAATAACACATAAACACATCAGAACATCGCACAGAGTATAATAACATAGTATTTACATGGTTCACCCCCACCCTGGGGCTACGTCCATCAACTCTTCTTCTTTATTAGCTTCAATCAGTCATCTAGATGCATAGAGCCTCAAAACCCTTACTCTTCATAGAACAGGAGATCTGCGCAGCTCGCTAGATCCTCCTTCCTTGCATTATAGCACAAATATTTCACAGTCTCTTACAATGACTTGCACTTAGCTCTGCAAGTCTCATACAATATGCATGAAGCCTTACAATTATTGATCACACAGATCCAACTCTTAGCACTTAGCCAACTTGCACAACCCTTGTGCACTATTCAAATCCTTCTTACATTGCCCAACCTTCTATTTATACATACAAAATAGGCCTAAACATGGGTAAACCCATGGGCTGACATCCCATTATGGTTACATATTACCAAATACCAAAAAAGGACCCAAAAGGGGTCGATATCCCACAATATCTACTTTTTCTTGAGCTCTGTCTTTGAAAGGCTTTCAAAGTCCCAAAATAGGTCAAACTTGACCAAGGATCTCCAAAAACTTGGTCAAGGGTCAATAGGCCCCCAACACTCACCCGTGACTTGTCCCGAGTCACTCTGGTCTGACTAGTTATTCTTCAAATGCCTCGATCTTGGCTCGAGCGACTTCGACTTGTTGTTGTGCCACAACCTCCTATTCTGTGAACTCCTAGATGATTGCATAGATGATCGGTCCCTCTATTTGTTGTTCAGCTATAGTGACAACTTGCTCTAGTTCTAATCCTTGGACTTCTACTTCTGTAAACAATTGATAGGCCTTATCTTGCACAAGTTGGAGTTTCTCAGTTACCTCCATAACTCTTCTCTAGATAGTATGGATTTGTTGTTGGGTGGTCCGCTGCTCTTGGGAGTGCTTCATTCTTTCCACAGTTGACAAGGACTTCAGTTGCGCCTATATCTTTTTGGCTTGATACTTCACCTCTTGGACTTGTGATTCCAGTGCCTTCAATTAGGGGTTCTCCATGAGTTGTTCATAGGTCTGGGCACTACGACCAGTGAGGTGATTACATTCCAATGTAAGAGCCTTGAGCCTTTCAACTGCACTCCTGGCGGTTGGTTCCCTTTGGTCTCTTATATCTTGTGGGATCTTGGGTACTGTTCGTAGTTCCAAGTCTGTGATGTGTTACTGTAGCTATTGGATCACTTCTTCAAGTTGTGCTACTTGTTGTGGAACTCAATCTTAGACCTTTACTTCTACGACTGTCACAGAGAAAATTTCTCTGTTGGCCATTTCCTTTACTTCAAGTTGCTCTATGAGCAACTGTTCCTTTTCTTGCTGTAGTTGAGCCTTTACTTTTTCAAACTTCGCTTGGAGAGAAATATTTTCCCATTCTGCAGTGCATTTCTCTACTGGTACTCCTTGTACTTGTGTCAAATCCTGGGTGGCTTGTTCTGTTTCTTCCTGTGCTTGTCGAAGGTGAGCTTCGACTGTATCAACTAAGAAGTGGAGTTGAGTTGGCTCATCTCCTAATTCTGTCTCTCTCAGTGCAGTGGAGACTGTGTGGCTAGACTGTAGGGCTTTCTGTACCCCTCGGAGTTCAGTCTCAATTCGATCATACAGATCCTCTTTCTTTGCTTCTTGTTTCTCTGCTATTTCCAATGAATCATCTTGTAGGAATGCTATGATGAAGTTGAAGTCATCGAAGGTGAGGATGGTCTACATCTTGGTCATGGTGGCCTTCACTTTCTTTCGAGAGGAAGGTTTCGGAGGTGAACCTTTTCTCTTCTTCAGAAGATCAACCTTGTCTCCTAGCTTTCGTTCAAATTATTTTTCACATAACTCTTCACCATCACCTCCTTTCTCTGGTGATATGGAGGTAGTCTTCACGGATGCGTTATCTAATTCTTGGACCTCTTTAGTTTTCTTTGCCCCGCTAGGTCCGGGTGTATCCCGTGCAGTTTCTAGGCTATCGATGTCAGATATCTCCATAGGTTCTACTGTAACAAGGAGGTCTGTTGACCAGTCCTTGGTGATCTCCTCCAAGTCCTCCTCCTTCAGCTTGTAGTAGGACTGAAGTTATTTCTTGTGTTTGTCAGTGCACGTTGTGATGTAAGTAAAATGTCGATTTGTGCTAAACTTCTTCAGAGGCCTGAACTTGTGTAGAGTGTTTGGATTCATGTGAGGATTAGACTGTATGGATACCTTCAACTGATTGTAGTAGGTATGAAAAACAACATTTGACGACCACTATTTATTCATGTCATTGGAGTACCACAGTGTACTGAACTTCGCAGTCAGTGGTTCAAAAGGCTCAATGTTTGGGAAGGTCATACCTTTTGGCATATCCTAGGAAATAAAAGATATTAGTATCAAAAGCCAGTTGAAATGAAATTCATATCCTTGATCTTGTGCTTCTTTGTAGTCAAGTTCCAACTGATTCACCAGGTACTTCACCCAGTTCATCTGAAGGCCTTCTGCGCACTTCCCTGCGAGGTAGACTACAAAATTGGTGACTTAGGTAGGCTGGTTCTTTCTTACTAACTTCCCTGCAATCATCTAACAGGTGAGGCACACCATGCCACTTTGGATAGAAGCTACTTTATAGCCTCGCATTCCTTTCTCGACATCACCATAAGTGTCCTTGATCTTCTAAGCTAGAGCACGATCGACGACTTTTCCTGGATAAAAGTCCTGTGGGTCAAGTCTTTGCATACTTAGGCCTGTGATCCTGTGGATCAGGGTTGGGTCAACTGTTATACGATGGTTTAGCCACAAATAACCACCATGGTAACAAGACAACAACAACTTGACACATCCATTCACCTCCTGGTGTCTACCAAAGTGGGGAATCTTCATGACATTCAGCAGGGTGGATTGTGCGAGGTCCATAGTCCACTGCTAAGGAATGATCTTCGAGTTTTCCATTTAGGCCTAGTTAGGTACTTATGTGGGGTGAGCATACCATAAACCTTGTGATATCCAAGGTTGAAGTCACTGAAATTCACTGCCAATCTTATCTTGGTTTGCTTGAACTGCGTGGATCCCTTTTGGGAGGTACGCAGTGACCAAGGCATACTCAAAATATGTAGGTACGCTATCTCTATTTACTGTGCCACTCAGAGGTGGCATGTAGGAGTGTAATATAGTCAGGATCAATTTGGCATTCGCTAAGTCATCCCTGTGCTTGGTTCGCTTTTCATTGGATGGTCGGGATGGTTCGGATCTACGAGCAGTCGACAAAGAGGCTTGCAGTCCTCTTGTTAATGATGCTTGTACACCTGTAGACATCGACATGACTCTCTCAGTGATGAGGTCGATCAAAAATTCTTCAAGAAATTTCTTGGCAGTGCTCAACTCGTCTGACATACACACTCGGGGTTGGAAATCTTGGGTTCAAAGGGTAACTTAGACACTGTAATGAGATAGAAGGCAATAGAAAAATAGTCACTATATAAAATCAACAATTCTACAAGCTCAAATCCACATTTTGAAAAAGTGTTCTTGGTGCATGGCATGACGGGATAAATAGGTAACTCGACAACGTGTCGCTTGCAACGGGTATGAAGCCTTCACTAACTTAGTTCTATCTGTTATGGCACGGTCCAATGGTTTGATGGAGAACCATAATTTCCTTTCTGCCCATTTAGAGGGTCAGTCGAATGGTTACAATGTCTCCAAGGACTATATTGCTTCACCATGGAAAAGTGCCATGTGTCGTTGTTATGATATCTTGGTGAAGCTCCAATTTTGCAAATTTTTCTTCTGCGAGGTTTCCTCTGGGACCTTCTGCAACTTTTCGATCTTAACTTGCTTCTTACTTAGATTTCTAGCCTTCTTTCCAGTGAGCTTCATCTCGGTATGCCTTTTTCCATTCTGATTCTTATCTTCTTTTGACATAGTGACTTCGCGTTGTTGAGATCGTTTTCTAAGATTCGCAGGTGATCCTTCTTCTTTATCTAGAATAGGTACTTCAATCTTCAGTGGTTCTTTTAGTGTTCTTGCAACTTTGACATCTGGGCCTCTAGTGTTAAATAGCTTTGATCTATTCTTCTATTCTTTAATCAAGTGTCCAATCCTTCTAGCCATGAATTATTTTAACTCTTGCTTCTTTTGTTCTAAAACTTCTTGTTCTTCTTGCCTTCTGGCATGATCTCTTTCAATACAAGGTTTTTCTAGTAGCATAGTAAATGGGGCGTTGTCCTCAATAAATCTAATAATCTCAAAATCTTCTTCTATCGAAGCTCCATTGACATTCATAGGTATCTGGGTGAGCTTTCCACATAGGTTTATCATCTTCCCTCTAAATAACCCTATTCCTCCCAATAAAGGAGTCAAAATAGGCTTCCCTAAAAGTTCCCAAGTTATTTCTATCATGATATTCACCTGTGTTTCCTCGTTTAGGACACAACCAATGTCAAAGTCTCCTATTCTTGCTTCAATGCATTCTTTTTCTTTTAACATCTATGATAATCTGACATGTCGGTGGTCATTCAGTGTTTCTCTCATATGTAGCAATACTCTTTCTAATTCTTTCTAGGGTTCCTCCATTTCTGGATCTACCTTAGGGTTTTCTTGATTGAGATTCATTCGTTCAACCTTAACAATCATTCTAGGGAAATCCAATACTTCATGGTCCATAGCTTTACAACAAAGACAACTAGGTCTTCTTCCAAAGAATTCCTTAGCAATATGTCTAGGTCTTTTACAACTGTAACAGAGGGTTAATCCTCTCTTTCTTTTAAATGATCCCCAAACTTTCCTATACTGTGCACTAGGATCATGGTAGCTAACCTGCAAATTTTTTTTTCTAGGATCCTGCATACACTTATTAGTCCAAACATTCTTTCTATGCATAGATATAACATATCTTTCACTATTCTTATCAGATCTACTCATATCAAATCTTCTTTCATCTATTAATGCCCTAGTTTTCAAGCTAG
>JZKD02S0211222.1:0-22057 GCA_000966675.3 Picea glauca
CCAAATTTTAGAGTTCAGTTTTGGTTTTCCGTCAGAGGTCCTTTTGTATGTTCCACCAGGGATTTCTAAGTTTGACTTTGGTCCAAGATTTCTTTGTGAAGTTTTGTAAAGACAATGAATCTTTGGTGAATTGGAATGAAATAAGGGATTTCTTTATGTCTCATCTATCTTGATTTTGATCTTGGTGTCTTTACTTCTGTTCTTACATTTATTTCAACAACTGATATTTTCAGAAAGATACATAAAAAGTGAATTTGCAGCAAGATTTTTGTTGATAAAAGACCAGCCTAAGCACTTGTAATTAATACTTGTGAGTTAGGATATATATTTTTGTTGGCTATAAACATAGGGTGATATTCCCGTCTACTTTAATTTAGCCATGTAAAGTCTGAAATGCTTGAGTAAGATCAATTCATATCTTATCCTCAACATTTATTTGGCGACTATACTGGGGAGATCTTCGATATCTCTCTGGTTAAATTTTATACTTGATTTTCATCGATACATCTTTCTTTTTCTGTTTTTGATTCTTTGACTGTTTTTCTATTCATGACTATTCCTATTGCAAGAAATCCCAATCTTGAGCCCCATCTCCAAGACAAGACCAACATTGCTTTGAACATGTTTCATACTATTTTAGACACTGCTAGGACCCGTGCCGAGCTTAACCGTTCTTGGGCAACAATTGAAAGAGATATTAGTGTTCAAGAACAATTAGAAGCTAGACATAGGTAGCCTAGAAATCAGAAGTAATATTTTTTCTTCAGTTTTGGCCTTTCTTTCATGTCCTTAGATTCTCGTGCTTCTAGAAGAAGAAGAGGCTTGTCACCTAAAATCAATCCTATTGCTGAAATAGGAAGAAGAAACGTTGTTTTATCTTCCCAACAAAGTGCTCTAAGGATAACTTTATCTGATTCGTCCAGTTCGTCTCTATTTTCCTCATCTATCATCCACAATATGACATCTAGTGGTGGCTCTGGTGGCACTGGAAGTGCTCCATCTTCCCAATATTAATCGTCATCAGTGATTGGTAGCTTGTACAACCACCATATCCCTGTCCAATCTACTACAAACCCCACCAAATTCATTAAAAAGTATTGCCTTTTTCAGTTCGAAGAAGATGCCACAACCACACCATGGCATGTGTCCTCTCCTCTTAACCTAGCACTTGCTACTCGCCTGCTTCCGAAGTTTAAAGAGCATTTGCCTAAGTTTCCAGGAAATAACACTGTCAGTACCAATGAACACCTAGTGGCATTTTCTAATGCTTATCATAACATAGGGGCTAACGATAATGACACTTGCATGCACTTGTTTGTCAATTCCTTGGAAGGAAAGGTTGTGGCCGATTTCTTTGATCTTCCTCCTAAGATCTTGTCTACTTGGGAGGAGTTGATTTATTGGTTCCAATCCACTTATGGGCAATCCAAAAGCCCTGCTGAGAAGTTAAGGGAGTACAACGACATCACTTACAAAGATGGTGAGACCATCAAGTCCTTCAACTTGTGTTTCACCAAGTTGTATAATCAAATTCCCGATCTCATCCGCCCTCAAAACCAAGCCTCTTTCATGCATTACTACAATGCAGTTCCTTCTCTTTACCATCATAGGCTTGAAGAAAAATCTATTGACAATCTCGGTTCTGCTTTGCATACTTTCTCATACTACATTGAAGATTATGTAGCAATGATTCATACTACATTATCACAAACAACTCCATAGTGAGTGCCCCTTTCTTTGCATTTGCATTTTCATAATTGAAGAAAAGAGAGCAGAGCATATGGCTCACCTTATAGTTGGGTTTTCTCCCATATTTGGTTTTATAGGATACATCTTGTGTTCATTTGCGTGGATGGTGTGTTTATTTGCTTGTTCTTTCATTTTCGTATTTAAGTTATTTTCATAAATTTGAGCAATAAGCTAATGATAATAAATTTGAGATTTAAGGAAATAAATATACATAACAAAATATTTCAGTATAATACAAGCTCTATTGTGGCAAATTGTTCTAGTGGTATATCCATGACAATTTACAAATCAAGTAGTCATCCTTAAAAACAACGCTTGTAAACATTTTTTCAAGTAACTTTAATTGATGTAAAGTTAAATATGTCTCATAATAACACATTAAAAGGTTGGAGAGTAAGAGATATCCTATATAAGACTAGGGTCACATACAAACATTTGTGAATTTGGTGCATACTTTCTCTCTCTTCCATGTGGGTGAATGCATATTTATGAATGCGATTCATATGATAATTAGATGTGTATACGTAGTTGATAATTAATTTCTCTCTATGAATGTTGCAATTTGTATCCAAAGTTACATTTTTGTATTTCCTAAAACACAACATTATTTGATGCAAATAGAGTGCACCCCTTGCACGTTAGAGTACATACACAATGGAAATTAATTCTCTTGTACAATATTGGGAACATACCCGCACTACGACTCCAATTGCAAATGTAACCATCCTAAGATTTCTCCACTCAGAGAAATCCTACAACCGCTAGGGTTATGCATCCGCCATCATCTTCTCGTCAACCACACACCAATGCTGGTTCTTCATGCCGCACATCAATTCCCACTCATTTGTATCACAAGAAATTATATGCTACACCAACACAAATCTACAATCAATTGTTAGGTCACAACCTAGAAATACAGGTAAAATTCTCACATCTATGGATTCACACAAACACACTTCTGCTCCCCAAGAAATATCTATGCACATATTTATATCCAACACCATGCTCATCCTCACTGGAAAAATATGAAAACAATAACAAAAATATCTCAACAATGATATAGAAACAACAATGTAAATTCATCTACATTTCATAACACATAAAGCTATTCAACACCCATATGCAAAGAATCATTAGTATAAAACGAATCCTCATAGAGACCCCATGCTCACTTTCATATAATCACAAATCCAAGCATACAAATAAAAAAACCATATAGTAACACACAAGCTACTCATCCATACGTGCACACCAAGATTAAATATGGAAACCTAAATTCTTTTTATTGATTTACGTAGAGATACAAATAAATTGGTAATATAATGGCTCCATGGCCAATATACGAGCTTACAACATTTGTTGGATTGTTAGGCCAAAGGCCATGGAAATCTCATCCATTCTCTCTCCGTTCCTCACAAGATCTCCTTTTTGCAAGCTCTCCTCTGCTAGCTACCCGATGTTGAGTTTATCTTCCTATAGGAAGCCATTCACTTTCAACTTCCAAACAAGCTCCACATGCCCTTTCATCTTCATCTTATAACCTTTCATTTCCATTGACTCTTCCCCTGCAACAATTGACCTTTATATTCCATCCAACAACACACTCCTTCCTCAAAATATCCTCTTCTTTTGTAATAGTTCACCTTCTCCCAAGCTATCTTCATGAATCACACAATCAATACTCCCTTGACTCCATGTCTCCTCTCATGCACTTATCTTCTATTCATTCTGTAGCAACATGCCAACTCCAAAGTAGCGTGTCTATTCTCTAACAGGTCATTCATCCTGCTCCAATTCCATAACCTGCAATATATCACATTCTGCAACAACATTCCCACAACTCTCCTATAACAACTTCTTGCTGTAGGTTCTCACAACACTCCTACAACAACGTCCTACAAGAAGTTCATGAAACACTCCTACACCAACTTCCCACATCAAGTTCTTGTAGCAACGCTCACATTCTACTGCACTGCCAAAATCCACGACATCATTACAATATGAAACAACCAATCATGTTCTGCAACCAATCATTATTCCTACAACATCGTCACTATTCCAGAACATTTCCACTATTCCACAGCGTTGTCACTATCCCATAGCACTACCACTGTTTCATAACAATGTTATGTTATGCAACACCATTCCATAACCATATTCACCCTAGAAACCCCAATATGACTTCAATGCTCTTGCATCAAACTCCTTAGGTTTTTAAGAAAGCACACCCTCATTCTTATGAGGTAAACCATTAACATATCCAACTACCCAATGCAACTTTCATCACTTTTTCAATCACCAACTCCACAATTCTCATTGCTATACATTCAACTCTACAAGTAATACAAGACATCTTCTTTCGCTGCATTTTCTTTCAACTCATTTCCGCATATCCATATACAACAATACTCTTATCAATGGAAATATGGAATTCCAATATCATTCCTACTGCAACTCACCTTCTGGTATTGCTACCATATCTTTCTCTCTTCCTTCATCACCACACACATTGGTTAGGTTATCCTTAGACATGCATTACCTACAAAACACGAGCTGAGTTATGTTCCATCCAAGACATCCCACTGTCTTTTTTCATGCAGTGTACAAAGTTCCTTTGGTGCAACCATCCACTCATGCTTGAAGCCACACAACATGGAGTCACATGCTCACATGTTACACCTCCATTGAATCAACCCACAACCACATGTAGACTACCTCAGTCAACGATTCTATCAGTGTATTCACATTGTTCAAAACTTTATGAGAGATATACCTTCAATGGCCTTCCTCTTCATACATCACCTTCACACTCGGTCCTCAACAATCTTCAATCCTTCTAACATTCTTCTACATAATGTCTTCTTCCTCCATAAGATTTGTAATATTCTCTCTTTCTTTAACATCAACACCTTCAACAACTTCCTCTTCTTCAAGATTGTAAGTTCATCCATCCTCAACTCAACAACTTCACTCATGCATCCTACCTGGTCACTTATCTTCATGGAATCATCTTCTACTCGGGAATTTTCTTCAAGCATCTTCATCACCTACAACAACTGCTGTAATCTTTGCAAATTAATTTTCTTTCATTTTCTTCTCAGCCAAGAACATTCTACTACCATCCACAACTACACATTTTATTCTTCTTGTAAACAAGAAAATACATATTAAGGGGAAAAATAATTCCATCTTCACTCCCTCCTTTCTGCTCTACATCCGAAAAACACCACTTGTGCCTCTATCTTCCTCTGCTATAATTTTCCTCCATCTTTGTTCATATTCATTTCCTTTAGGTCCACTCTCATCTCTAGCCACCATCCGGTAACAATGCACTCACTGCTACCAACATTCTCCTTGGAACATATGAGCCTAATATCTAGTCCAAAAAACCTTTCGAATGCATTTTCTCTTATAGCCTACTTCCGTGGTCATAAAACTTCAAACCACACACTCACTCATTTCCAGTGACTATGCTTTCATCTCAATTATGGATAACTACCACCACAAATGGCATCTAATTCGATCATGAATGACCCACACTGCCTCTCTGATCTCAAGATAATAGTCATGGATAACCACCACCACAACTACCATAACAACCATTTATCTCAGAGACTATCTTGCTTCTCAACAACAAATTTCTGGACTTTACTTCATGCAACTTTTTATTATTTTCTATCTTCATCTTCTCACATCTTCAATCTTTTCCCTTTAAAAACTTCACTCTGACATCTGGTCCTTTATCTTATGCATATTCATTTCTTATGCAATCCTAATTATGAATATGCTACCACTCCATCATCTTCAATCCTTTTAAATATTGGTTCCTACACCTTCTCAACCTACTCATCTTCACACAGAAATCCTCGGGAGTTGTCTCATATCCCTCAACTAGACTACCATTCACATTCCCTTTCTCCAGCACTTCCTCCCACCATTCCTCTCCCAACAAACATAAGATGAAACAAAATTCTCCTAGGTATTCTTTCTACCATGGTTACACAAGAACATTATCATGAAACCAATCCCCAAGAGCATGACCAACTCTCATAATCTTTCAAATTATTTCATCTGAGAGTTGTATCTAACTCGATACTCTTACAAATTCTTCCATCCCAGAGCTAAATATAACTTGATAACTTTTCATATTCTTCCATCCCATAACTAAACCTTTCTCTGATACCACCTGATATAGAGAGAGTCCACCCCCTGCACATTAGAGTACATACATTGTGGAAATCAATTATCTTGCACAATATTGGGACCGTAGCTGCACTATGACTCCAATAGCAAATGCAACCATCCAGATATTTCTCCACAGAGAAATTCTACAACCTCTAGGGTTGCACATCCAGGCCACCATCATCTCCTCATCGACCACACACCAATGCCAATTCTTCATTTCTCACATCAATTCCCACTCATATGTAGCACAATCAATTATATGCCACATCAACATGAATCTCCAATCAATTGTTAGGTCACAACCTAGAAATACACGCAAACTTCTCACATCTACAAAACACATACACACTTCTTCTCCCCGGGAAATATCTACAGATGAATTTATATTCGACACCATGCTCATCCTCATTGGAAACATATAACAATAGTAATAAAAATATCTCAACAACAATACAACAACAACAATGTAAATGTGTCTACATTTCACACGGTATAAAACTATTCATCACCCATCTGCAAAGAATCATCAGTCTAAAACATGGTCTTCCTAGAGACCCCATTATCACTTGTAGATAATCACAAATCCAAGCATGCAATTAGCACAACCATATAATAAAACACATGCTACTCATCCATACGTGCACACCAAGATTAAACATGGAAACCTAAATTCTTTTTATTGATTTACACATAGATAAAATACATTGGTATTACAATGGCTCCATGACCAATATGTGATCTTACAACATTCATTGGATTGCGAGGCCAAAGTCCATGGAAATCTCAACCATTCTCTCTCCCTTCCCCATTGTTATGAGGAAGATCTCTCTAAGGCTAGGGTAAACCACAACAGACAGAAATGACTGAAGAATAAACTCTATCCCAAAAACATGCTATATAAACCAATATGCAAGAGAGATAAGAAAGAGGCCTACCTTTCCCAGATGTTCGTTGATGTCCAACGTTGAGCACTTTGACCCAAAGATCTATACCTGCAACTAGTTCTCAAAAACCAAACAAATTAAGCATATGGTGATAATATAAAAGGTTAGCACATTAGATAGCATAATCCATTAATATACATAACAAATAATCCCATGGATAATAACTCATATATTTGCAAGATATCAATTGGATGGGAAATGAGTATTTCTATTAATAAATGATCAGCANTGTGGAAATCAATTATCTTGCACAATATTGGGAACGTAGCTGCACTACGACTCCAATTGCAAATGCAACCATCCAGATATTTCTCCACAGAGAAATTCTACAACCTCTAGGGTTGCACATCCAGGCCACCATCATCTCATCATCGACCACACACCAATGCCAATTCTTCATTTCTCACATCAATTCCCACTCATATGTAGCACAAGCAATTATATGCCACATCAACACGAATCTCCAATCAATTGTTAGGTCACAACCTAGAAATACATGCAAACTTCTCACATCTACAAAACACATACACACTTCTTCTCCCCGGGAAATATCTACAGATGAATTTATATCCGACACCATGCTCATCCTCATTGGAAACATATAACAACAGTAATAAAAATATGTCAACAACAATACAACAACAACAATGTAAATGTGTCTACATTTCACACGGTATAAAACTATTCATCACCCATCTGCAAAGAATCATCAGTCTAAAACATGGTCTTCCCAGAGACCCCATTATCACTTGTAGATAATCACAAATCCAAGCATGCAATTAGCACAACCATATAATAACACACATGCTACTCATCCATATGTGCACACCAAGATTAAACATGGAAACCTAAATTCTTTTTATTGATTTACACATAGATAAAATACATTGGTATTACAATGGCTCCATGACCAATATGTGATCTTACAACATTCATTGGATTGCGAGGCCAAAGTCCATGGAAATCTCAACCATTCTCTCTCCCTTCCCCATTGTTATGAGGAAGATCTCTCTAAGGCTAGGGTAAACCACAACAGACAGAAATGACTGAAGAATAAACTCTATCCCAAAAACATGCTATATAAACCAATATGCAAGAGAGATAAGAAAGAGGCCTACCTTTCCCAGATGTTCGTTGATGTCCAACGTTGAGCACTTTGACCCAAAGATCTATACCTGCAACTAGTTCTCAAAAACCAAACAAATTAAGCATATGGTGATAATATAAAAGGTTAGCACATTAGATAGCATAATCCATTAATATACATAACAAATAATCCCATGGATAATAACTCATATATTTGCAAGATATCAATTGGATGGGAAATGAGTATTTCTATTAATAAATGATCAGCAGAAGTGAAAATATTATAGACTTCCATGTCGGCATGGTTCAGAGCTGAGTAACTAAGTTCCTTCTAGTTGGGCCTCCACCACTTCAATCCTCCACCAAAGGCAAGATCATAATAGAGAAGCAATGAGGTTCTCAATCAATAAGGGAAGATCTTGGGGGATGAACACTCTGTTCAGACTTAAAGGACAAAGGGATGCAGACTCAATATGAAGTAAATAATTTCTCCAGAGTAACTTTGCTCTCAAAGTTGAATTCTTTCTCCTCTTTTCCATAGCTCAGAATTGGCCCATTTATAGCCTTCAAATAGAACTGAAGGGCTGAGTCAGAACATTTCCAGTATATGGAAGGCCAAGGATCATAGATCTCCTATCATGACATGAAAACCCGGCATTTAGTTTTCATTTTCTGGCATAGATCCTGATGTACGTGGGCTGTAGTGGAGCATCCTGTGTATATGCATGTTGTATAGTACGCAAGATCCGTACATGTGGAAAAATATGTATTTTTGGCTCTGGATTTTATAAACAGGGAAGATAAGTCTGCATGGGGAAATGGAGAAAGGCCTTCTGTGCAAGATTGCATAGGGTGAGGCAAATCTTGCTATAATAGATGCCCCCTAATGTGTGAGGTCAGAGGAGTATCTACGATGGCCGAAATACATTATAAACAACCCAGAAGTGGAGTGATGGGGAACCAGCTAGATGAACTAGTTTCTCATTACATTTTGCACTGACTTTGCATACATGGCTGCCAATAAAATTACATTGTAGATCCATGTGAAAATACACCAAATAAGTGTTCGTGGCCATGAATAGGAAAATACAAATGTGGTTACATGCCAATGGATGTCATAGTCACAAACAAGGCCTAGTAGAACCAGTCTCAAAACCAATTTGAAGATATCTGTATACAATAGAGTACAATTTGATCTCCCATGATCACTGAAGTTACATAGGTACTGGTCCAATGAAAAGGAAGCAGCATCTCAGGAAAGTTGTGGCCACATAGTGATGTATTCAAGTATTCTACACAATCTGCCAAGGGTGAAAGTCTACATCATGTGAATAAAGGAGTTGAGGTCGAACACAATGAGACATTGTTTGATTACCGATCATTGAGGTATACCTTTAATAAACACGAGACAACCTACTGATAATGAAAGTAGGTATCAAGGCACTAAGTACATTCTTACAAGTGTGAATAAAGGAGTCACTGTCGAATACCTGAAGAATCCATCGATCATGAGACATTGATGTATTCCCAACTGTCGATGGCGAGAGAGCCTACCACTAATGACTACAAGCCTCAAGGTACTCATAAGATTCTAGGTCCCGTTTCCAAAATAAATGGGCTGAATTCGATGGAAGGAGACTCACTAAAAGGAGACCCGCTAAAAGGAGAGAATTAAGGCATCTCTCATTAGTCAGCATGAGGTACAAATCAAGAGATTCATGATTTGGTGGAAATCGGATAAAGAACATGTTCACGAACCAATGACTTTGTGTGTCTTTTGTGTGTGCCAAGTGCAAGAACTACACGAAAAATACCCTCTGAATAAAAACCAATGATGAAAAATACTGACAAAGGCAAGGAAACCACCAATAAGGCTAATGGAATCCAAGACAATGCACAAATCCCAATGTGTGAATAGATTTCTTGCCTTCGAACACAAGGGAAACCACCCAATCAATGACCAATGATGAAATGTCGACTGTTGGGTTTAAGGTTACCTACCAATGATGAAAGTAGGGCCAGGGTGCATGATAGGACTATAGTATCATGTGATTCTGAGACAAACTAAGGGTATGACCGACATGCAAAGTCAANAATAATTTCTCCAGAGTAACTTTGCTCTCAAAGTTGAATTCTTTCTCCTCTTTTCCATAGCTCAGAATTGGCCCATTTATAGCCTTCAAATGGAACTGAAGGGCCGAGTCAGAACATTTCCAGTATATGGAAGGCCAAGGATCATAGATATCCTATCATGACATGAAAACCCGGCATTTAGTTTTCATTTTTTGGCATAGATCCTGATGTACGTGGGCTGTAGTGGAGCATCCTGTGTATATGCATGTTGTATAGTACGCAAGATCCGTACATGTGGAAAAATATGTATTTTTGGCTCTGGATTTTATAAACAGGGAAGATAAGTCTGCATGGGGAAATGGAGAAAGGCCTTCTGTGCAAGATTGCATAGGGTGAGGCAAATCTTTCTATAATAGATGCCCCCTAATGTGTGAGGTCAGAGGAGTATCTATGATGGCCGAAATACATTATAAACAACCCAGAAGTGGAGTGATGGGGAACCAGCTGGATGAACTAGTTGCTCATTACATTTTGCACTGACTTTGCATACATGGATGCCAATAAAATTACACTGTAGATCCATGTGAAAATACACCAAATAAGTGTTCGTGGCCATGAATAGGAAAATACAAATGTGGTTACATGCCAATGGATGTCATAGTCCCGAACAAGGCCTAGTAGAACCAGTCTCAAAACCAATTTGAAGATATCTGTATACAATGGAGTACAATTTGATCTCCCATGATCACTGAAGTTACATAGGTACTGGTCCAATGAAAAGGAAGCAGCATCTCAGGAAAGTTGTGGCCACATAGTGATGTATTCAAGTATTCTACACAATCTGCCAAGGGTGAAAGTCTACATCATGTGAATAAAGGAGTTGAGGTCGAACACAATGAGACATTGTTTGATTACCGATCATTGAGGTATACCTTTAATAAACACGAGACAACCTACTGATAATGAAAGTAGGTATCAAGGCACTAAGTACATTCTTACAAGTGTGAATAAAGGAGTCACTGTCGAATACCTGAAGAATCCATCGATCATGAGACATTGATGTATTCCCAACTGTCGATGGCGAGAGAGCCTACCACTAATGACTACAAGCCTCAAGGTACTCATAAGATTCTAGGTCCCGTTTCCAAAATAAATGGGCTGAATTCGATGGAAGGAGACTCACTAAAAGGAGACCCGCTAAAAGGAGAGAATTAAGGCATCTCTCATTAGTCAGCATGAGGTACAAATCAAGAGATTCATGATTTGGTGGAAATCGGATAAAGAACATGTTCACGAACCAATGACTTTGTGTGTCTTTTGTGTGTGCCAAGTGCAAGAACTACACGAAAAATACCCTCTGAATAAAAACCAATGATGAAAAATACTGACAAAGGCAAGGAAACCACCAATAAGGCTAATGGAATCCAAGACAATGCACAAATCCCAATGTGTGAATAGATTTCTTGCCTTCGAACACAAGGGAAACCACCCAATCAATGACCAATGATGAAATGTCGACTGTTGGGTTTAAGGTTACCTACCAATGATGAAAGTAGGGCCAGGGTGCATGATAGGACTATAGTATCATGTGATTCTGAGACAAACTAAGGGTATGACCGACATGCAAAGTCAANTTTCTCCAGAGTAACTTTTCTCTCAAAGTTGAATTCTTTCTCATCTTTTCCATAGGTCGGAATTGGCCCATTTATAGCCTTCAAATGGAATTGAAGGGATGAGTCGAAACATTTCCAGTATATGGAAGGCCAAGGACCAAAGATCTCCTGTCATGACATGGAAAATCGACATTTAATTTTCATTTTCTGGCACAAATCCCGATGTACGCGGGCTATAATGGAGCAACCTACGTATACACATGCTGTATAGTAGGCAAGATGCGTACATGTGGAAAAATATGTATTTTTGGCTCTAGATTTTATAAACAGGGAAGATAAGTCTGCATGGGGAAATGGAAAAAGGCCTTCTGTGAAAAATTGCATAGGGTGAGGCAAATCTTTCTATAGTACCCATGATAACTCTTTTTCTCAAGCTCTCCTCTGCCATCTATCTGGTGCTATGTTTATCTATCTCCAGGAAGCCATTCACTTTCAACTTCCAAATTAGCTCCACATTGTTAGGATATTTAGACACTTAAGAGTTAGTTAAGATCTACTTGGTCTAATGTGTCGTTAGGTAAAAGTGTGTTTCTTAGTGTGTTTATTTAGTATGCATCAGTATGCATTTGTAGTTAGGAAATCCGACAGTCACGATATGTTCCCGACATAGAGTGATCCGATGGTTCATATTCTCCTTGATCTTAACGGCCATTGATTCATGGCTTAACACCCGATTGGTCCATGATCTCTATTTAAAGAGCATGGAGGGTCATTTGTCGATGATAGATTGTGAGAAACTATCTTGTAAAATCTCTTTGTAATCTTTTTCTTTTGCGTTAATAAACTGCTCCAAGTGGCCGCGTTGGCTGGGGTCGTGGATGTTTCCCCGTAGGGGTTTTACCACGCCAAAACATCAATGGGTTGATATTTGATATAGTTGTGTGAGTGGTTATTGAAGTTTTTCATCCTCTATTGGAATACCTATATTTTTGAACATGGTATCAGATCCTGTTTGAAGACCCACCCCTATTGTAGATCAAGATCATGAAACCGAGTTGCCTCATCTCCATTTTATGCCATTTCCGTACATTTCCAGGATGAGAGGACTATTCCATTGCGCCCAAAGCGCTCATTTAAGTTAGGAACACTTTTTGTTTCACTCAAAAAGATTTATGTTTTCCCAAGATACAACCTTTTCAGTCAGATCCGGAGGTATAAAGCCTGAATACGCCATTTTTAAATTTTGTCAGAGTATTATTTTGGTTTTATTTTGGTTTTATATTATTTGTTTCCGGGTTGCTACTCTTTTAGATCTGCGTATGATATTTTCTCCACGCCCTGTGCGATCTAGGAAAATCAGAAACATATAGGAAAATGCGCATTTTCTGGGTAAGCTAACTGAGATCTAACCCTTGTTGTCATTGATAAGAGAATTTTTTTTCTTGTGTGAAATGGGAATTTTTTTTAGCATGCTCTCCAAGGCCGTCAACAAAAACAAAAAAAACAACAACAATCCTCTTGCTAAATAATGCAATATGTTTTGCTAGACCATTTGGTTAAAAGTTTCCTTATTAAGTAAGAGGCCTTGAGTTCAAGTCTCCCTTTTTGTTACTTTTTTTTAAAAAGTTCATGCTTCATTGTAAAGTGTATTTCACTTCAAGTATAAAAGTGAATCACTATAATCAGCTTTAATATTTTATTTTAGAGTTATTTATTGTGCATGCAACTTTTCTTTTATAAAGTAACTTCATTGTAAGAGTGATCCTCACTTCTTTTTATAAAAGTGGGTCACTTCATAAAACAACATACACCATCATGTGGTCCTTTTGTTACCGTTTATGCCTTTTTTTAAAAGGGCATAACTTTCAAATTCGAAGTCCGTTTTCAGTGTCGTTTTTTTAAAACCGCCTAATTTTTCGAGATCTTTCCATCCAGATCATCATTTTTAGTTTTTAAATCCATATTATCTACATATTTAATATGGATTCTTCAAGTAATCTTTTTCTTACCAGCACCAACTACTTCCAATGGAAATCCCATATGGAGGATTTATTAAGAAGTAAAGGCTTGTACCAGATTACCTTGGGAAATGAAACAACACCCACTAATGCTGATAAGAAAGTCAAATGGAATAATAGGAATGGAGAAGCACGTGGATTAATTCGAATGCCCATCTCTCTTGATTTAAGGTTCCACCTTCAATCAATTAATAAACCCAAAGAAGCTTGGGAAAATATTAAATCTGTGTTTGGTAAACACAATATTATTCGAGCACAACAATTAGAAAATCGAGTACTGACTTTAAGTCCAAAAGATTTTTCTTTCATTGAAGACTATCTATGTAAGTTTAAAACACTTAGAACTTTATGTGAAGAATGTAAGATAAATATAGAAGGAGATCATTGCATCTATCTTATTCTTTCTAAGATANATTTCCGTACATTTCCAGGATGAGAGGACTATTCCATTGCGCCCAAAGCGCTCATTTAAGTTAGGAACACTTTTTGTTTCACTCAAAAAGATTTATGTTTTCCCAAGATACAACCTTTTCAGTCAGATCCGGAGGTATAAAGCCTGAATACGCCATTTTTAAATTTTGTCAGAGTATTATTTTGGTTTTATTTTGGTTTTATATTATTTGTTTCCGGGTTGCTACTCTTTTAGATCTGCGTATGATATTTTCTCCACGCCCTGTGCGATCTAGGAAAATCAGAAACATATAGGAAAATGCGCATTTTCTGGGTAAGCTAACTGAGATCTAACCCTTGTTGTCATTGATAAGAGAATTTTTTTTCTTGTGTGAAATGGGAATTTTTTTTAGCATGCTCTCCAAGGCCGTCAACAAAAACAAAAAAAACAACAACAATCCTCTTGCTAAATAATGCAATATGTTTTGCTAGACCATTTGGTTAAAAGTTTCCTTATTAAGTAAGAGGCCTTGAGTTCAAGTCTCCCTTTTTGTTACTTTTTTTTAAAAAGTTCATGCTTCATTGTAAAGTGTATTTCACTTCAAGTATAAAAGTGAATCACTATAATCAGCTTTAATATTTTATTTTAGAGTTATTTATTGTGCATGCAACTTTTCTTTTATAAAGTAACTTCATTGTAAGAGTGATCCTCACTTCTTTTTATAAAAGTGGGTCACTTCATAAAACAACATACACCATCATGTGGTCCTTTTGTTACCGTTTATGCCTTTTTTTAAAAGGGCATAACTTTCAAATTCGAAGTCCGTTTTCAGTGTCGTTTTTTTAAAACCGCCTAATTTTTCGAGATCTTTCCATCCAGATCATCATTTTTAGTTTTTAAATCCATATTATCTACATATTTAATATGGATTCTTCAAGTAATCTTTTTCTTTCCAGCACCAACTACTTCCAATGGAAATCCCATATGGAGGATTTATTAAGAAGTAAAGGCTTGTACCAGATTACCTTGGGAAATGAAACAACACCCAATAATGATGATAAGAAAGTCAAATGGAATAATAGGAATGGAGAAGCACGTGGATTAATTCGAATGCCCATCTCTCCTGATTTAAGGTTCCACCTTCAATCAATTAATAAACCCAAAGAAGCTTGGGAAAAGATTAAATCTGTGTTTGGTAAACACAATATTATTCGAGCACAACAATTAGAAAATCAAGTACTGACTTTAAGTCCAAAAGATTTTTCTTGCATTGAAGACTATCTATCTAAGTTTAAAACACTTAGAACTTTATGTGAAGAATGTAAGATAAATATAGAAGGAGATCATTGCATCTATCTTATTCTTTCTAAGATAGGTAGTGCATACTCTGTGTTTGTATCTACATTTTATGCCATGCAAGAGCCTCTAAGGGAAACTTATCAAAAACCCACTCTTGAGAACTTTTGTGATGCTTTGATTAGAGAGAAAGATAAACTTGTACAACTTGGAGTGATCAACACTACATGTACCTCCAACAAAGCCTTAGTCGTCCATCAGAAATATAAACCCAAGAATCCCAAGAAACAACATCCTCGCCACAACAACAAACAACATAAGGGTCCCAAACCCACTCAGTCAGCTTCCGCTCCTAATAGTGATAAAGGAGAAAAATATAAAAATAAGAAGACTGACAGACATTGCAACTTTTGTGATAAAGATGGTCATGATGAGTCCAAATGTTTCAAGAATATGGAATCTTTAGAAGCAATGATGAAGAAGCACAACATCGAAATTGATTCTACTTCTTCTTATTATTCTCATGGACATGCACTTTTTGCTTCTGGTTTCTCCTTCAATACAACTTCTACTTCTTCTTATGATGAGTGGCTTATTGATTTTGGAGCATCTTATCTTTTTTGTTTATTTTTTAGTTTGTTCGTGACATGTGGGACTAACCNCTTTGGCATGAGCGGTTTGGTCATCTAAACTATCGCTCATTGCAAAAACTATGTAATCAACAAATGGTGACTGGTCTTCCTCTTGTTTCATGCAGAGATAGTGTTTGTGTTGTTTGTGTTCTTGACAAACATCATCGGGAAAATTTTGACAAATGTGCCTCTTGGCATGCCTCAGGCCCTTTGTAGCTTGTTCACAGTGATTTTTATGGTCCACTTTCTTCTCCTTCATTTCCTGGGTGCAAGTATTTATTAACTTTCATTGATGACTTTTCTAGACGTACTTGGGTTTACTTATTACAACTTAAGAGTAAAGTTTTTGACAAGTTTTTGGCCTACAAGGCCCTTATAGAAAAACAATCTAGACATCAAATTCAAAGGTTAAGAACAAATAATGGAGGTGAATATGTGAACAATAATTTTACAAGTTACTGCACTACACAGGGCATCCAAATGCAACACATTCTTCCATATACACCACAACAAAATGGTGTTGCTGAGAGAAAGAACCGCACATTAAAAGAAATGGCTAATTGTATGATCCAATCTAAGGGATTAAGTCTAACGTATTGGGCGGAAGCCATCAACTGTGAAAATTACATAGTAAATCACACTCCCACAAAGGCTCTTACAAATATAACACCGAAAGAAGCTTGGACTAAAATTAAACCAAATGTAATTCACTTCCATGTATTTGGCAGTATAGCATGGGCTCACATTCCTGATGAGAAAAGGAAAGCATTGCAGCCTAAAAGTGAGAAGTGTATATTTGTTGGTTATTCTAAATATGTCAAANCTTTGGCATGAGCGGTTTGGTCATCTAAACTATCGCTCATTGCAAAAACTATGTAATCAACAAATGGTGACTGGTCTTCCTCTTGTTTCATGCAGAGATAGTGTTTGTGTTGTTTTTGTTCTTGACAAACATCATCGGGAAAATTTTGACAAATGTGCCTCTTGGCATGCCTCAGGCCCTTTGTAGCTTGTTCACATTGATTTTTATGGTCCACTTTCTTCTCCTTCATTTCCTGGGTGCAAGTATTTATTAACTTTCATTGATGACTTTTCTAGACGTACTTGGGTTTACTTCTTACAACTTAAGAGTAAAGTTTTTGACAAGTTTTTGGCCTACAAGGTCCTTGTAGAAAAACAATCTAGACATCAAATTCAAAGGTTAAGAACAAATAATGGAGGTGAATATGTGAACAATAATTTTACAAGTTACTGCACTACACATGGCATCCAAATGCAACACATTCTTCCATATACACCACAACAAAATGGTGTTGCTGAGAGAAAGAACCGCACATTAAAAGAAATGGCTAATTGTATGATCCAATCTAAGGGATTAAGTCTAACGTATTGGGCGGAAGCCATCAACTGTGAAAATTACATAGTAAATCACACTCCCACAAAGGCTCTTACAAATATAACACCGAAAGAAGCT
This sequence comes from Picea glauca, assembly GCA_000966675.3. Taxonomy (NCBI): domain Eukaryota; kingdom Viridiplantae; phylum Streptophyta; class Pinopsida; order Pinales; family Pinaceae; genus Picea; species Picea glauca. The sequence goes on from JZKD02S0211222.1 coordinate 17,462, forward strand.
TGGACTAAAATTAAACCAAATGTAAGTCACTTCCATGTATTTGGCAGTATAGCATGGGCTCACATTCCTGATGAGAAAAGGAAAGCATTGCAGNAAGTGTATATTTGTTGGTTATTCTAAATATGTCAAAGGTTATAGACTTTTTCAACCACATTGTAATGAAATTATTATTAGAAGAGATGTTAAATTTGATGAAAATATCTTGGCCTACGAGCCTAATTCGACGTTTGTGCCTTCTTTTTCCTGCGAGCCCAATTCAACGTTTGTGCCTTCTTCGGCCTGCGAGACATCTTCAACGATTGTGCCTTCTTATGTTCCAGTTTCTTCTTCAGTTGATGAGAGTGAGGATGAAAATACACCTTCGCCTTCTCACCTTCCTCCAGATGGGTCCTTTGAACCTGAACCAACACCAGCACCAGCTCCACCGCTTCCTAGATGGGTCCGTTCAACACGAGAAGCAACTGGTGATCTTGTCGGTGATCCCTCAAATCAGTGTCGAAAATTTTCAGAGACTTATGATCCAAATACATTTGCAGAAGCTTCAGGTCATCCAGATTGGGATACAACAATGAATGAGAGTATCAGTCTTTAATGGCGAATAATACTTGGGATCTTGTACCTCTTCCAAAAGGAAGAAAACTTGTCAGATGTAAATGGGTCTACAGAACTAAGTATGCATCAGATGGAAGTGTTGAAAGACACAAGGATCAGTTAGTTGCCAAAGGATTTTCCCAAATTGAAGGAAAGCAACTAAAAGGATACTTCGCTATGTCCGTGGTACAGTTTAGTTCGGGATACATTACAGTTCAGGGGGGACTCGTTTATTGGTTGGTTTCACTGATTCAGATTGGGTCGACGACCCTGATGATCAGAAGTCTACTGCAGGTTATGTTTTCAACCTTGGTTCATGACCTGTCATTTGGGTCTGTAAGAAACAATAGGCTATTGCACTTTCTTCCGCATAAGGAGAGTACCTAGCAATGGTAAATGCAAATTAGGAAGCCTTATGGCTTCGACAAATTCTTTCAGAGTTTGGATTCGAACAACAACATCCGACCAGCATTTGGTGCGACAATCAGAGTGCCATCAAGATCGTCAAAGACCTAGTTCAACATCAACGCAACAAACACATCAAGCTACACATGCACTTCATCAGAAAGCTCATTCATGATCAAGTTATTGAAGTGCTCTTTTTCCCTACAAAAGATCAAGTTGCAGACATTTTCACAAAGTCTCNAAGTGTATATTTGTTGGTTATTCTAAATATGTCAAAGGTTATAGACTTTTTCAACCACATTGTAATGAAATTATTATTAGAAGAGATGTTAAATTTGATGAAAATATCTTGGCCTACGAGCCTAATTCGACGTTTGTGCCTTCTTTTTCCTGCGAGCCCAATTCAACGTTTGTGCCTTCTTCGGCCTGCGAGACATCTTCAACGATTGTGCCTTCTTATGTTCCAGTTTCTTCTTCAGTTGATGAGAGTGAGGATGAAAATACACCTTCGCCTTCTCACCTTCCTCCAGATGGGTCCTTTGAACCTGAACCAACACCAGCACCAGCTCCACCGCTTCCTAGATGGGTCCGTTCAACACGAGAAGCAACTGGTGATCTTGTCGGTGATCCCTCAAATCAGTGTCGAAAATTTTCAGAGACTTATGATCCAAATACATTTGCAGAAGCTTCAGGTCATCCAGATTGGGATACAACAATGAATGAGAGTATCAGTCTTTAATGGCGAATAATACTTGGGATCTTGTACCTCTTCCAAAAGGAAGAAAACTTGTCAGATGTAAATGGGTCTACAGAACTAAGTATGCATCAGATGGAAGTGTTGAAAGACACAAGGATCAGTTAGTTGCCAAAGGATTTTCCCAAATTGAAGGAAAGCAACTAAAAGGATACTTCGCTATGTCCGTGGTACAATTTAGTTCGGGATACATTACAGTTCAGGGGGGACTCGTTTATTGGTTGGTTTCACTGATTCAGATTGGGCCGACGACCTTGATGATCAGAAGTCTACTGCAGGTTATGTTTTCAACCTTGGTTCATGACCTGTCATTTGGGTCTATAAGAAACAATAGGCTATTGCACTTTCTTCCGCATAAGGAGAGTACCTAGCAATGGTAAATGCAAATTAGGAAGCCTTATGGATTCGACAAATTCTTTTAGAGTTTGGATTCGAACAACAACATCCGACCAGCATTTGGTGCGACAATCAGAGTGCCATCAAGATCGTCAAAGACCTAGTTCAACATCAACGCAACAAACACATCGAGCTACGCATGCACTTCATCAGAAAGCTCATTCATGATCAAGTTATTGAAGTGCTCTTTTTCCCTACAAAAGATCAAGTTGCAGACATTTTCACAAAGTCTCTTACAGAAGCAAAGTTTTCCAAACTTTGATCTATGTTAGGAGTTCAAGAAGTTTTCATTAAGGGGGGATAGGCTACAATGCCTCCTTCCTTATCCTATTGTGTCACTATTGTAAATCCTTCAATCCTATCCCAAGTTGTTCTTAAGGGGGGATTTTAGGATATTTAGACACTTAGGATTTAGTTAAGATCTACTTGGTCTAATGTGTCGTTAGGTAAAAGTGTGTTTCTTAGTTTGTTTCTTTAGTATGCATTAGTATGCATTTGTAGTTAGGAAATCTGATGGTCACGATATGTTTCCGACATAGAGTGATCTGATGGTTCATATTCTCCTCGATCTTAACGACCATTGATCCGTGGATTAACACCCAATTGGTCCATGATCTCTATTTATAGAGTATGGAGGGTCATTTTTCGATGATCGATTGTGAGAAACTCTCTTGTAAAATATCTCTGCAGTCTTTTTCTTTTGCATTAATAAACTACTCCAAGTGACCGCGTTGATTGGGGCCGTGGATGTTTCTCCGTAGGGGTTTTACCACGTCAAAACACCGGTGTGTTGAGCTTTGATTTGTTTGTGTGAGTGGTTACTGAAGGTGTTCATCCTCTGTTGGAATACATGTGTTGTCAAACACACATGCCCTTTCGTCTTCATCTTTTTCCCTTTCATTTATAACGACTCTTCCTGTGCAACAATTCACCTTCTATAGTGTGACCTTTAGCTTCCATCCAACAACACAATCCTTCCTCAACATGTCCTCTTCTTTTGCAACAATTCACCTTCTCTCGAGTTGTCTTCATGAGGCACACAGTCAATATTCCCTTGACTCCATGTCTCCTCTCACACACTTGTCTTCTATTCATTTTGTAGCAACACATCAACCCCAAAGCAATGTGTCCATTCTCCAACAAGGTGTCCATCCTGCTCCATTGCCATAACCTACGATCTATCACGTTCTGCAACAACATTCCAACAACTCTCCTACAACAGATTCTCGCAACACTCTTACAACGACTTCTTGCAACACTCCTACAACAACTTCTTGCAACAAGTTCCTGTAGCAACACTCCCATTCTATTGCACTGCCACAATCTGCAACATCATTATGATCCTCAACAACCAATCACGTTCTACAATAACATTGTCATGTTCCAGAACCAATCATTATTATTGCAACAATGTCACTTTTCTACAACATTGCCACTATTCCGTAGTGTTGTCACTATCCTACAACACGACCATTGTTCCACAACATTGTTATGTTTTGCAACACTATTCTATTATGCAACACTTTTACGTATCCATTTTCACCCTGGAAAACCCAAGATGACTTCAATGCTACTACATCATTAGTTCTCATGCAGGTTGTAACAAATTCATGGTTTAAGTAATACTTATGAAAAGACACATGGAGAACACACAAATAGTGATTAGGAGAGAGATAAAAGAGTGATGTAATAAAAAAATTGAAAATTATATATATAAAAAAAAAAGCGTACAAAAATTGTTTATCTCTTACAAAGGCTAGGGTAAGATTCTTTAAACAAACTCATGAGAAATTCCTTGAATTAATTCTCATAGAAATCAAGAAGTTGTTGTATCCTAGTAGAAAAGATCATGTCATGGAAGAAAGACCTTTGATAGATGATGTAAAAATGGAGGATAAAAACCCTTTACTTAAGAAGAATCTTGAAAAATACCTCACATGGTTGGATTGATGATTCATTTGGCTAGATTAATGATGTCATTTATTCAAATTAGAGAATAAGCTTGATCAAGTTCTTAATGTGCTTATCTCTGCAAGCCTTAATTAAAGTTGATGGCAAATTCTTGTAGAGAGATTTTAGGGCTTCTTGTTTTAGGAGATAATCCTTATTCATGTATAAGGTGTTAATATTTCATTAAGAATTAAAACTTAAACTAAATAATAGTTTTGAAAAATGTTGTAGCATATTGGGTAAATGATTCATTTAGTTAAATTATTGATTGTATTTTAGTCTAATTAGAGAATTAGTTTGATTAAGTTGTTAGTTTTCTTATCTCTTGAAACATTAATTAAATTTTATGTCAATTTTTTGTTGAGAGATTTTAGGTCTAGTTAGTTTAAGAGATCATTCTCATTCATGTACACTTATCCACTTGAACTAACCCTCATATGTATAAATATATATATTTCCATAATAAATACAATATTTATAATTATTTTATTAATATTTGA
>JZKD02S0211278.1:0-15525 GCA_000966675.3 Picea glauca
TGGTCAAAGACAGACCCAGTAGGCAAGCTTGATAGGACTTGAAAATCTTATCCATGATCTACCTCAAGATAACCCCCTCGAAGTGTGAAAAGATGCCAAATTAGCTTGGGCGTTCCATCAGTAAGCCACCAAATGGTCAAAATAAGGTCAAACTACCCCCTGGAGGGGTTAAATCAACCTCAACATTTGTGCACAAGGGAAGCGATCCATCAAGAGATTATCTTTATGTGATAATAAAGTGATCGAAGCGTCATGAAAACCCTGAACACCTAGGGCACTCACACATGAGGCTCCAAACCACATCAAATCATATGAAAATAACCATAATAATGCCTAGAACAATTTGAAAAGAAGTACACATGCCAACTAATACACAAAAGAATAATGTTCATAATACCAAGGTGCAAATCATAAGAAAAATGAGACCCAAAGTGCTAGGGCACTCCACCTAGGCATCATGTACCACCAACAATGTCTAACTATGCCCATCACCTAGTTATGTGAGACTAGGACAATCATAAGAAAAGGATCTTGTAAAATGCCATCTCCACCAACAACAAAATAAAACACCAAGGACATCACCCACAACACTCAAAACATCACAACTAGAAATCTTGCTAAGTTCTAGGGGTAGCAAGTAATTGTTTCCGCAAGCAACCACTTTCCTCTAAACACTGTGCACTCACCGTTGAGGTAGTCGTTGGACATGCTATAAGGGAAGTGCTAGTATCTATAACGAGTGATGCAAATGCATAAGGTAAATCCTCATGCAACATGAGGGGTAACATGCTTCATCTTGGAAACTTTTTGTCCAAGGCGTTTGTGCTTGTGAGCATTTACCTACTTATGGGAAGATTTGGGATAACTTTGTGTAGGAAAAGATAAGGTTGGAGTCCTCTTCGGGGAAGAGAAAGGAAGTAGAAGATGTAGCTGTCATTGAGAGGACGAGGAAGGGAAGTAAGAAAGGATACAAGAAGCATTAGATATGAAGAATAAGCTGAACATTTGAGCATTAATTGTTGCTTTCATGTAGTCATTGGCATTGTTGGTTTATGCCTATCCCAAGAAGAGTGCATATCCCCAAGTCGGAGCCTATTGTTACAACATATATTGTATGAGGTTCCATTTTGTGATTTTCATCACATTGATGGAGACTTGCTGCTGGTACTATTGCGCATTACATCGACCCGGGTGATACATCTTCATGGAGCCCCTTTCTCTTCATTGTATTTGATCACTTGATGAAAATCTTTGGTTGGGAGAGTCACACTTCTCCTTGGTTGGATGGTGATTGTGTTGGTTGCTTGGTGGCTTTCTCACATGTTCCTGCCTTGTTGATCACCCCTTGGTAGCACTTTCGATGGACGTGAAACATTTTATCTCATTATGGTGGTTTGGTATATATGCTTATATTTGATATGGATGATGGTTTTATCCCCACAACGGGTTAGATGACGGTGTTAGGAGGTAGATGTTTCATGATGTTGTTGATGTTTCCTAGTGACTTTTTATATTAATGTATAATGTTGGTGTCATTAGGAGGGGTGTTCTAGATGGTCCTTATATGTTGGACGTGTGATGGGTGACACTTGATTATTGGATGGGGTTAACTTTTCTTTATGTCCTTTTCTCTTATGATGTTGCTATGGTGGGATGATTCATGATGCCTTTGTGGGATTTTCCTAGGTCATCTAACTTTATAATGTCACATTTGCTAGACATCACCTAAGGGGGAATGTGTTTCATGATGTTAGTACCCTCATTGATATGTTATTTCCTAAGTTTGAGTTAGATAAGATAAGATAAATGTATTAGAGAGGGGGTATAACATCATGATTTGATGGTGATCTAACCTTTTCCTAAGGTTAGATAGTGATTTTGATTTAATAATCCCTTGGTGGTGGTGCTCTTTAGGTTGGACCTTATGTTGTTTTGTTATCATGGAGGGTTTTTGCTAGGGAGGACATCTTTTATTTACAAGGTACAACACTTTATTAAAGTGCACCCCTCATTGGCACACATGTTCATGGTGATTTAATTTTTTGGTGACTTATTGGGAGAAGGACTTGTTATCCCCTACCCTAGGGATAATTGAGGAGATCATGTCTCGAGGACCACATGTCCTAGACATGGAGTGCCAAGAGACGGATGACTTGAGCATGGTCCTGGAGGGCCCCTCTTTTCTTCAGTGTAGCCCATTTATCAACAACAGCAGTATCCATCCCACCAGCCTGGTCTTGAAGTAGCAGTAAGTCTTTCTCCATAAGGTAATGAGTCTGGGTATCATGGTATGTGTCACTCTGATTCTTGAAGAACTTGAATATGTTGCATTGAATTCTCCTTCATTTCATAACGTTTTCTTGGAAATTATGCTCTTTAACTTGTTCATACCTGGAAGGGTGACATGACGCCCTAGTAAGTTGATCTCTCTTTAGGATGGGTTGCCACTGGTGGGTCTATGAAAGGTCATCGTTTGTTCCCTCCATACTTACCACTTTCCAACTTTATTCCTCTCATTTCCCCCCTACCTTTGTTCGGGTATTGGGATTTGCCACACTATGAAGGGTTGTACCTTGCCTTGTGGGAAGAAGGGGCTAAAGTCCCAGAGGGTAAAATTAGTTGGCAAGAGTTAAAAGCCAAAAAATGAAACCTTTGAGATGCTTCACCCAGGGATTACCGAGAAAGCAGTAAAAGACTTCTCAGTAAGAAAAGAGAACCCATAAGATAAATAAACACTCAATGTATTAGTTGGTGGATGGGAGGTCTCATCATGAGCCGACCTATTATGATCATGGGCATGTAGCGGTATGACACTACCATCTATTTGGTCACCAAACCAAGGTAGTGGCTCTTGGTGGCATAGCCAAGAGAAAGGGGGTCTCATCACGAGCCAACCTTCTCATCTCCATGAAATGCTTGTGGATAACATTGTCACCTCTGGTCACCAAGTCAGGACAATGTCCCTCAATTCTTCCCTTGAAGCTTAAAAGCAAAACATCAAAAGCAATGAAGCTAAGAATAAAAGGCATTGAATGGGTTAGGGAAAAATGGCATCTATGACAAGGTGCAACTCGCCCTCTACAAGGCATCCACAGGTAAGATCTACATTTCCCTGTTATCATTGCACCCTATGCCCAAACACTTACTCCACGCCACCTCACACACTTACATGACCTAGATTGGTTCTCACCTGGGAAACACCCCAAACTGAAGGAGGATTAGCCCAATAGGACACCCTGAGACCTTCTCCATACCTGACTTATTAAATTGCATAAATCCTTTGAGCATTTGTCTGGGTAAAGGGGGGTTTGATGCACATGTTTGGGTAATTTAATTATTGGATGTGACTTACATGTTATGATCCGTGTGACTTATGAACCCTTGTAGGGCGTACTTATTGTTGCTGCAGGACTTTGCCCGATGGACAGGTACACGTGGGGGAATGATTAGCTCAGACCTCCATGGGGTTGAGGGCCCATAGATGGACGATGTAACCCCAGCCAGGGGCGAGAAGACATCATAGACTTGCACCAAGAAGAAAGAAGGACGTTGCCCTTGGAGACACTTTGGCAGACCTAGACCAAGGGGGATCTTGCTGTTCCATCTGGACGTTGACCTTTGAGAGCCCATGACGTCACCATTATGACCATGGACGTCATCCAGAGCTAGGGTTTGCATATTGAGGGTAGTTGTGAGTTGGTTGGCACGTGTGGGCATCATCCAAGGCCTTTGGAGGCCAAACGTTTTGCATCTGGAGCCCAATGTTCCACTTTAGTGGCTCAACGTCATCCTAGAAGGGCATGACGTCACCCTTGGAGATGATTTTAGGGGTTAATTATTTTATTTATGTAAAAAACTGGATTTTGATGTAATTTGGCCGGGCCATCCTTTTATTCGACTTAAAATTAAGTAGAGGTCATTAGTTTTGTATTAATATAGAGAAAGTACTCATTTTTTCGTCATCACTCATCACACACTAAGTGTGGTCTGAAATTTGCGCCCTATTTGCGAGTTATTGGCTGAAATAGGGAGGTGCACTTGTCTTGGAAGCTAAAATTTGCAACTTGGATCATTTCTTGGTGAAGTTACTTGGCAATCTAGGGTTTTATTGCTTGATTATTTTTGGTGAAGTAAGTAAATCTGCAATTCCTCATTTTATTGTGAATGTTATGGTAGATTTGGTTTTTCATGTTAAAGATTATGAAATTGCTTGCTTGACAAACCCTAGGAGTAAAGGACTTAAGTTACTACTTTTTTTCTCTTCATTTGCTAGACTTTACTAAGGTGATTTAACTTAGACAAACTTCTAAAGCCCTAAATAATATTACTTTAGAAGCCATTATCTAGTTATTGTTGCTCTTAATACCTTTCAATACTTTAAGGAAGGAAGTTTCGCTCGGGCCTAAAATTGCTTACTCTGTAGTGAATTTGTCCTTAGGGTTTGGATGTTAGAGGCCTTGAAGTGCCAACACCTCCTCCATCTACCTCTTCTCCTTAGACAAGTATAATCATTGYCGTTGCTACCTCCAAGTGAAAACCGTCACCTATTGACTCCATTACCCCATAAAGGCACTAGTCTACTCACTCTAGTGAATGATTGATCAAACAAACACTCAAACTTTCTTCCTTGAGGGTTTTGCTAACTTCTACTAACCCTAAACTAGACTAATTCACTAGCTAACTTGCTGCTGTTGCAAATCACTGCTACAACCATACTAATTCATGCTAATTTGCTGCATACACGTACATAACTTGCACCTAACTCATTCAGAAATTGCTTATGAGAATTGCCAAACAATGTACTAGATAAATGCTAAGTTTATATGGTGTTTACTTGCAATTCTGAGCACTAGAACTTGCTGCTGTTACAGAAGATTTCTACAGCCATCTAACTGCAGCAAATTCTCTGCACAATTGATATTTAAGGCTAGCCGGACATTGCCAAAGTTGCTTGTGACAATTGATTATCATTCTGCCTAGTTAAAGTTACATTTTCTTGTCTTTTTCAAGCAATTTCAAGGCATATTTTTGCAGCTGTTACAAAATAGTTATTGCTGTTGTAAACTATTATATTGCTGCAATTTTATATCAGCTAGCTTATTTTTCGAAGGTTCATGGTCTTATGAAGCACTAACATCATTTTGTACTTGAAAGCTGTCATATTTTCTTTGCAGTCTTGTTCTGGCCAGGTACACTCCATTTTTTACTATTGCTTCGTCCCTTAAAGACCTAAAGAACCTTTTGACTTGAGTGACCGGTGAGTGGGGGATTTGCTTTCATCCTTGCCTTAGTTGTCACCCCTTTAGGTCACTGGGGACGTCTCCCCTGGGTAATCTGGATATAGTCCTAACATAAAGGGGTTTCCTATTAAGGTGATAGTGATAGGTCACCCCCTGTTACGCGAATCTTACATCACTTGCCTTGCGATTTGGGCAAGTACAGATTGTGCGATAACATTTTGGCGCCGTTGCTGGGGAACATCGAGTCAATTTTCCTCCAAACGACACTTTTCGGTAAGCCTTTATCCAAAGCCTTCATTTCACAAAGCTTACCTGGCGATTCCACTGATATGTAATAGATCACTTCGAAGAACTTTTCGACCCTTTAGACTTATCCAATATCCAGGGAGGATTACATATCTCTCTAAAGATGCCGATTCATGGATACCCAAGTTTTCTGGAGAGGTTGGGGCTTCTTGTAACACACATTGGACCAAATTTTGTGAGAGCTACGACTTTCATCACTCTGGGAAAGAACATCTTGACACATTCATGAGACTTTTCTTGGGCTCACTTACTGGAGATGCTAGAAAATGGAGCACTAACCTCCCAAGCAAAAGCCTCACAACCTGTGAGGATTTAGATCAAGTTTTCCTACAAAGATGTGGTGTGATGGAAGATATGGCATCCCTTTATTCCCAATATCTCAACATTTGCAAACAAAACGACAAAGTTGTTAGGGAATTTAATGACAGGTTTAATACCTTGGTCGAATTGATTCTGACTTTCTACCATAGAGTGCTATTCTCGGATAATACTTAAATTCTTTCGAAGGAAACTTCCAATCCATTCTCAAGAACCGATTCCTTACAAATCAAGGAAGCACGAGATGGTGCTTGCCAGATTGAAGAAAATCTCAGATAGTGTGATCCCATTCCCTAGGACGAAGATGATGTCCTATGGTTTAATGAGGAAGAGGTTGAGGAAGAAGAACATGATTTCCCAGAGATACTAGAGGTAATCAATGAGATTAAGTGAGCCATTCTCCCTAAAGGGACTAGTACTTGGAAGAATGGGCTCTCAACTATGAAAGATGCCTTAATTTTTTCAAAACAACATGAACCCTCTAAGGATCTAGGTACCTCTGAAGAAATCACTAAGTTAGAAAGGGCACCGTCACAAGCCCAAAAGCCTCCTTTTATGAGACTTCCTCAGACAATAAAACCTCTTGCTCCAAAAGAACAAATTTGTCCGAACACTTTGAATGTACAAAATGTTGCAAGATAAGAAGATGATCCTAAGCCCTGATCGTGCAAAGACTCCCATTTTGAACGTGATCACCCAAAGGCTACTCATGAGAAATCTAATTATGTAGATTCCATATTTATCTTGTTCATACCAAATCAAATCCAAGAAAATCAAGACATGGGGAAGCCTAGGATTGAGTGCTTGAGCCAAACAAGTGAGGACTCAAGGGTAAAGCTTGAAGAGCCCCACGCGTATGCTAAGGATCTACCCTAACCTTTGCCAAAACCTAGCAATGATGGGACCAACCTAAGCACTAGTATGGCGTATATCTTACGAAAGGTCAAAAGGATTCGTGGAATGTTGGAAATCCCTTCTTTGACAAAACGGACCCCATATGACCAACAATTGTTCGAAGAAACTTCCACACTATTACAAGCTGGTAATTTTGAGCAAGATGAACAAACGCTCTTTCGCACTTCCTTGCTATTAGATGACCTATGTCTTCACAATTGCATGCTTGACTCCGAGTCATCTGTCAATATGATGAGTTTGAACGTTATGAACCAATTGGGGCTGGAAGTTACAGGGCCTTATACCGACGTTTGTTGATTTGAGTCAAAGGGGATCAAGGTCTACGGCTTGATGGAAGGTCTTGAAGACCACCTTGCTGACTATTTTGATTTCCCCATCATAATGGACGTCGTTGTTGTCGATATACCTGACACTTGGGGAATGCTATTATCTAGGGAATGGGCTGCTACTTTAGGCTGAAGTCTATAGATGGACTTGTCCTACGCAACTATCCCCGCCAGGGACCAAGATTGCATCACTTTGCATAACAAGCCAAAGAGGATGGAACACATCGGAAGGTGTAATCATGGACATAGTGACGCTGGACCGCTCTTCCCTTGGTAGAAGAAGACAATATTAATGAGATAACATGGACCAAGGGAAAGGGTGACCAAAATCTTCCTAGCAATCACAAGGACAACATTACACAAGGTAATGATGAGACGTTACATTTGCACGAAACATACATAAGGGATAGTGCTTTGGTTGAATCCCACCCCATCGTTCTGGAGAAGGAAAGAGATACAAGTTGGGGTGATTATCCTGATGATGCCTCTAACCTCTTTGAAGACTGGGATGGCTGTTTTTCTACACAAGAGGATGAAATTGACGATTTGATAAGGTTTAGAGGGAAAGGAGTTAGCTTCATCAAATGGAAGGGGGGTGATGAACATTCGTTGACTAAGCCAAACCAAGAAGATGTATTGATTATAACACCCCACCCCCCTCCCTCAACACAATACACCAGAATAAAAGAAGCAGCTGATTTTGAAGGAGGGGACTACAAGCAAGGAGATTTGGTTTTAGAGTGGGATACAAAGATGGGGGAGCCTAACAATAGTAAGGGATGCACAAAGTTTTGGCTTGGTCCCTTCAAGATCAAAGTGAAGTCAGTCAATGATTCTTACTACTTGTCCACGACTGAAGGGAGGAAACGTCCATTACCAGTTGGTGGATGCCTCCTTAAACCCCATCATGGGGCAAAGACTTGACTTCACAGGTAAGTACAAGTAAGTTAGATTAGGTAGGAATTTGCATCCATTATATATACCATCTGCATATCATGATAGCATAGTTATAGTTTCATTTTCATATTGCATTCTTCCGTTTTGTATATATGTATGCTTATGATTATATGCTAGATTAGAGATGTTCTTTTTATTTATTATCATATATAAACAAGGGGTGATATCACCACCCTAAGGATTACTAATACATTTTGTTGAGATTTAGTAGGCACAKGTCATATAAGAGATGCTGAGGTTCTCATGCACTCTAGGGTGAGCACATGTCCCCSAGTTGGAGCCAGATGTTATACCCTACYGTAGGGATAACTAAGGAGATCATCTCTCGAGGCYCACAGATCCTAGACATGGAGTGYCGAGAGMCGRATGACTTGAGCATGGCCYCGGAGGGCCCCTCTTTTCTTCAGTGCAACCCATTTATYAACAACAAYAGTATCCATCCCACYAGCCTGGTCCTGAAGTAGCAGTAAGTCTTGCTCCATAAGGTAATGAGTCCGRGWATCATGGTACGTGGCACTYTGATTCTTGAGGCAMWTGAATATGTTGCATTGAATTCTCCTTCATTTCATAATGTTTGCTTGGAAATTATGCTCTTTAACTTGTTCATACYTGGAAGGGTGACATGATGCCCTAGTAAGTTGATCTCCCTTTAGGATGGGTTGCCAYTGGTGGGGCTATGTAAGGTCATCGTCTGTTCCCTCCATACTTACCACTTTCCATCTTTATTCCTCTCATTYCCCCCCTACCTTTGTTYGGGCATTGGGATTTGCCACACTAGGAAGGGTTGTACCTTGCCTTGTGGGAAGAAGGGGCTAAAGGCCCAGAGGGTAAAAGTAGTTGGCAAGAGTTAAAAGCCAAAAAATGAAACCTTTGAGATGCTTCGCCCAGGAATTCCCGAGAACGCAGTAAAARTCTTTTTAGTAAGAAAAGGGAACCCATAAGATAAATAAACACTCAAKGTATTAGTTGGTGGATGGGAGGTCTCATCATGAGCCTTTMGACTTAGCCAATATYCAGGGAGGATTACATATCTCTCTAAAGATGCYGATTCATGGATACCCAAGYTTTCTGGAGAGGTTGGGGCTTCTTGTAACACACATTGGACCAAATTTTGTGAGAGCTATGACTTTCATCAGTCTGGGAAAGAACATCYTGACACATTCATGAGACTTTTCTTGGGCTCACKTATTGGAGATGCTAGAAAATGGAGCACTAACCTCCCAAGCAAAAGCCTCACAACMTGTGAGGATTTATATCAAGTTTTCCTGCAAAGATGGGGTGTGATGGAAGATATGGCATYCCTTTATTCCCAATATCWCAACATTTGCAAACAAAACGATGAAGTTGTTAGGGAATYTAATGAYAGGCTTAATACCTTACTTGGTYGAACTGATTYCGACTTTCTACCAAAGAGCGCTATTCTCGGACAATACTTAAATTCTTTCGAAGGAAACTTCCAATCCATCCTCAGGAACCAATTCCTTACAAATCAAGGAAGCACAAGATGGTGCTCGCTGCATTGAAGAAAATCTCAGATAATGTGATCCCATTCCCTAGGACGAAGATGATGTCCTATGGTTCAATGAGGAAGCACATGAATATATTGCATTGAATTCTCCTTCATTTCATAACGTTTGCTTGGAAATTATGCTCTTTAACTTGTTCATACTTGGAAGGGTAACATGATGCCCTAGTAAGTTGATCTCCCTTTAGGATGGGTTGCCACTGGTGGGTCTATGAAAGGTCATCGTYTGTTCCCTCCATRCTTACCACTTTCCATCTTTATTCCTCTCATTTCSYCCCTACCTTTGTTCGGGCATTGGGGTTTGCCACACTAGGAAGGGTTGTACCTTGCCTTGTGGGAAGAAGGGGCTAAAGKCCCAGAGGGTAAAAGTAGTTGGCAAGAGTTAAAAGCCAAAAAATGAAACCTTTGAKATGCTTCGCCCAKAAATTCCYGAGAAAGCAGTAAAAAACTTTTCAGTAAGAAAAGGGAACCCGTAARATAAATAAACACTCAAGGTATTCGTTGGTGGATGGGAGGTCTCATCATGAKCCAACCTATTATGACCATGGACATGTAGYGGTATGACACTACCATCTATCTGGTCACCAAACCAGGGTAGTGGCTCTTGGTGGCATAGCCAAGAGAAAGGGGGTCTCATCACGAGCCAACCTTCTCATCTCMGTGAAATGCTTGTGGATAACGTTGTCACCTTTGGTCACCAAGCTAGGAYAGTGTCCCTCAACTCTTCCCTTGAAGCATAAAAGMAAAAGATCAAAGGCAATGAAGCTAAGAATAAAAGGCATTGAATGGGCTAGGAAAAAATGGCATCTATGACAAGGTGCAACTCGTCCTCTACAAAGGCACCCACAKGTAAGATCTACATTTCCYTGTTATCATTGCACCCCATGCCCAAACACTTACCCCACGCCACCTCACACACTTACATGACCTAGATTGGTTCTCACCTGGGAAACACTCCAAACTTAAGGAGGATTAGCCCAATAGGACACCYTGAGACCTTCTCCAAACYTGACTTGTTAAATTGYATAACRTCTTTGAACATTTGTYTRGGTAAAGGGGGGTTTGATGCAMATGTTTGGATAATTTAATTATTGGATGTGATTTACATGTTATGATCCYTGTGACTTATGAACCCCAGGAGGGCGTACTTGTTGCTGCTATAGGACTTTGCCTGRTGGAYAGGTACACGTGGGGGAATGATTAGCTCGGACCTCYATGGGGCTGAAGGCCCACAGATGGATGTTGTAACCCCAGCGAGGGGCGAGGAGACATYAGAGACTTGCACCAGGAAGAAAGAAGGACGTTGCCCTTGGAGACACTCTGACAAACCTAGACCCAGGGGGATCTTGCTCTTCCACCTGGACGTTGACCTTTGTGAGCCCATGACGTCACCGTTATGACCCTGGATGTCATCTAGAGCTAGGGTTTGCATACTGAGGGCAGTTGTGAGCTGGTTGGCACATGTGGGCATCATCCAAGGCCCTTTGGAGGCCAAACGTTTTGCATTTGGAGCCCAACGTTCCACTTTAGGGGCTCAACGTCACCCTAGAAGGATATGACGTCACCCTTGGAGATGATTTTAGGGGTTAATTATTTTATTTATGTAAAAAACTGGATTTTGATGTAATTTGGCTAGGTCGGCCTTTTATTTGACCTAAAATTAATTAAAGGTCATTAGTTTTGTATAAATAGAGAGAAAGTACTCTCATTTTCTCTTCATCACTCATCACACACTAAGTGTGGTTTGAAATTTGCGCCCTATTTGGGAGTTATTGGCTGAAATAGGGAGGCACACTTGTCTTGGAGGCTAAAATATGCAACTTGGATCATTTCTTGGTGAAGTTTCTTGGCAATCTAGGGTTTTATTGCTTGATTATTCTTGGTGAAGTAAATCTGCAATTCTTCATTTATTGTGAATGTTATTCATGTTAAAGATTATGAAATTGATTGCTTGACAAACCCTAGGAGTAAATGACTTAAGTTACTACTTCTTTGCTCTTCATTTGCTAGACTTTAGTAAGGTGATTTAACTTAGATAAACTTCTAAAGCCCTAAATACTAGCACTTTAGAAGCCATTATCTAGTTATTGTTGCTCTTAATACCTTTCAATAGTCTAAGGAAGGAAGATTCGCTAGGGCCTAAAATTGCTTACTCTCTAGTGAATTTGTTCTTAGGGTTTGGATGTTTGAGGCCTTGAAGTGCCAACACCTCCTCCATCTACCTCTTCTCCTTAGACTGAAAACCGTCACCTATTGACTCCATTACCCCATAAAGGACTAGTCTACTCACTCTAGTGAATGATCGATCAAACAAACACTAAAACTTTCTTCCTTGAGGCTTTTTCTAACTTATACTAACCCTAAACTAGAGTAATTCGCTAGCTAACTTGCTGCTGTTGCAAATCACTGCTACAACCATACTAATTCATGCTAATTTGCTGCATACACCTACATAACTTGCACCTAACTCATTCAGAAATTGCTTGTGAGAATTGCCAAACAATCTACTAGATAAATGTTAAGTTTATATGGTGTTTCCTTGCAATTCAGAGCACTAGAACTTGTTGCTGTTACAAAAGATTTCTACAGCCATCTAACTGCAACAAATTCTCTGCATAATTGATATTTAAGGCTAGCAGGACATTGCCAAAGTTGCTTGTGACATTTGATTATCAATCTGCCTAATTAAAACTACATTTTCTTGTCTTTTTCAAGCAATTTCAAGGCATATTTTTTGCAGCTGTTACAAAATAGTTATCTCTGTTTGTTTGATCAATTCCTTCACAAGAGCAATGAAACTAGTGCCTCTTGGGCTATGGAATCATTTACAACAACAATACAACTTGGAGAAATAATGATGATAGTAATGTCTAAGGATGATGAGATGATGTTTGAGGTGCTAGCACCTTTGGGCCTCAAGCTTCAAATCTCAAGAGATGAATTTTGCTAGAGAAGTAACTCTTTTGGGCTCTAGCGAATTCTTCTTCTTCCTTGGACTCTTGAAATATATAGCAACAAGTTTCTAGAACAAAACTCCTAAAGTGCTATCACTTTAGGGCCTTAGGAGCCTACTCTAGACAAGATTCCCTTGACAATTAAATGGGTGAAATGCTCTAAAGAGAGGAAGAAGCACCATATGCTTCTCTCCCAAGGTTTTAAGCAAGCAATATCAAAATTTTCAATATGAACAAGTAAAATTTACCATAAACATTCAATGCATGAAATGAAATTGCAGATTTTACTTACTTCACCAAGAATAATCAAGCACAAACCCTAGTTGCAGAATTTTCCACCAAAAATAAGCCAAGAGAAGTCCAAAACATGTCCTCTAGGAGATAGCGCACTAGTAAAAGAGACCAATTTGCCCAAGATGGCGAAAATTTCAGATCCAAGTCCTCTTGTGTGAGGAAAGTTATTATGAAAAATGAAAAGCCAAGGTCTTTATTTATACAAGATCTTGCAACAACAATTTGTCCACAATAAAAGAGGGCCGACCCCTTTGATTTTCCTCTAAAATGTGCATAAATGAAAAATACATGAAATAAACCCTAGTAGGGTGACATCATGCCTCCAAGGTAAGTTGTTGGGCCTTCCAAGGCCACATGCTCCAACTTCAACACTCTCTCTTAGCAAGGAAGGTATTCTTCTGGCACAATCATCATGACTATTTCTGCTCTTCTGTACACTTGACCATTGACTTGTGGACTTTCCACAAATCTATATTGAAGAAGTTTTGTATTCACGTCAACGTCCAGGGTCGCATCATCCATCTGAGATTTATGTCATCATGGGGCTTTAACTCGCCAGTTCAGATAGAATTTGGCATCTAGTTCATAAAGAACTAGTAACTCGTTAGCTCACACAGAATCTGACATCTAGTTCATAAAGAACTAGTAACTCGCTAGCTCACACAGAATTTGGCATCTAGTTCATAAGGAACTAGTAACTCATCAGCTCACACAGAATCTGACATCTAGTTCATAAAGAACTAGTAACCTCTGGTTGGCACACCAGGCAATCGGTCGACAACAATGTTACCAGAACCAAACCGGAACCGGTAAAACCAGTTGGTCCAACCGGTTCCGAGCCCAGACCGGTCCGAACCACTCATCAAAACCGCTTTTGACCCGTTCCGTACGGAACCGTTTTTTTTGCCTGAACCGGCCGGTTCCGTATGTAACCGGTTTTTTTTGCCAATGACGCCCGCGGCCGGAAAAGTGAGGGGAAAATTAATTTTTAAAAAAAGTTAGGGTTAGGGGCATGCATGGGAAGCTTCTAGAATCGTCTAGAGCCCCTAATGAAGCTATAAAGCCAACCCCACCCCCTCTCTTTCACTCACACTACTCATTTGGCTTCACTTGAGTTTTTGAGCTAAGGGTTTTTCTTGAGTTTAGAGAGGTGATTGCAGGGCTGAGTTGGAGAGGTTGCTAGGCTGCTTTGGAGAGGTGATTGTTGGGCTCATTTGGAGAGTTATTTTGCTTCTTTTATTGAAGCTGATTTGGAGAGTTATTTTGCCGAATTTGGGAGCATATTTGGAGCTGTTTTGGAGCTTATTTCTTGGGCAGATTTGGAGCTTGTTTTCAAGGTATGTAAACTATGCACTTACTCCCCTTAAAATTGTTGTTTTTTTCTCCAAAAAAAGTATTGTTGTTTTCTCCTAGGCTCTACTATATAGCAATTAAAAACACATAGGGTTTTTATTTGCAGATTTTTATTTGTTTCTGTTATCGCACAGTTTGTAGTTTAAGTCACAGGCTGAAGGATAGAGGACAAACTAGCGTAATAGGAACCTTCCCCTCCCAATGTCACCTCGATGGGGAGGTTCTTTCTATTTAGGGAGGTTAGCCCAGGGGAGACGTCCCCGGTAACCTGGGGTTTGAAGAGGCAAAGGATACAAGGTCAAGTTTTAAGATTTCCCTCTTCATAGGTTACCACCAGTGTTAGATAGTCCGGCTAATCAGCCAATAAAAGAAGTGTAGGCCCTGTTGAAAACACCTGCCCGGAACAAGACAATAACAAGACAATATATATATTTGCAGGCTATAACTCAAAGGGTTAGTACTTCTTTAACTATCTGATCTCATTTAATAAGCAATGCAATAGATACAAGATGAAAGTCAACGTTTTGTTAATCAGCCTAAGAAAGATCATTAATTCATCAGTATCTATCCAAATGACCAAGCCAATAGTATATCCAATCAATAATTGTTCAATAAATGCTTGACGTCATCACTCAATTGCTTATAAGAATCAAAAGCTTGCTGCGTCAACTATGATGTCAGCCTAGGTTAGCAATGTTAGGGTTAGTTAGGGTTTCAGAAATTAAAGTTTAAAAGATGGTTTTGTACACTAGAGGCTCAACATTAGAGATCTAATTAGTGCCTTAGGGTATATGGAGTCAAAAGTAAGGGCACAAGGTCTCAGGAGGACAAAAATTTAGAGACTAGAAGGTAGGGTTCTATGGTGCTGCAAAGGGAGGGCCCTAGAATCAAAACCCTAGGGGAAAGAGGCTCACTCCAGTGTTGCTTAAGCAAGGCCTCGTGCTCTTTCCTCCTTCTCTAAATGAACTTGGCAAAACGGCTAGCTCAAAGTATAAATTTAAGGGAGAAAGTGTTGCAAAGGCAAGGCCTTCAAACCCTAGAAGGTGAAACCCTAGGTGTAGTCAAACTAGGCCTAGGACGTCTCCTCTTTTCAACCTATAACTTCAACGCTAGCTCAGAAAAAAAAAGAAAGAAAAGTGTAGCAACGACTAGGCTATATCTTCTTTTTTCAATGGCTGAAAACTATTTCTCAACAAGGGGACATGTAGCAATGACCTACTTTTGTGCTTGCTACCTAGGGTTTTAAAATCAACAAATTTATAAGTAAATGCAAGAATACTAACCTACAACCATTCAATCAAGAAGTTTTGCAGGAAAAACACTTACATATCATGAAG
>JZKD02S0211300.1:0-15338 GCA_000966675.3 Picea glauca
TTTTATCTTGAGAGGGGTGTTCTTGTTGTACTCTGCGTTTCATAAACTCAACACTGCATGTATTTACTGGAAAGCCAAATCTGGTTTAATGGTTAGCATTTGATTTGTGGATGGCAATTTAGATAGGCACATTCTGGCTATGACTTTTTATATACATTATTGAGCGGTTGTTGAATGCCCGCGTTTTTCCCTTCAAAAGGTTGAACGTTTATCGATTGATTTCCCACGAATTTGTTTTTAATTTTAAACGAATGATAGTGAGGCTGAAAACACCCTCGAATGGATGCTAGGGACATTGACTGTTTTCACTGTTGCATGCCCTCGATTGCTATTAGATGGATGACTCGACTGCTACTTTAAATGACCATGATATGCCCTTGTTTATGTGTCTAAGATTTGATTTAAATGACTAGTTTTTCCTTCAAGCCATGATTTCGTTTTTCCTTTAAATAGTGGACTGTGTTCTTGTAGCTTTCCTTCAGATGAGACCTGGCGTTCATGTTTCGTACACATCAATTTGAGTTGCCTTGTTGGTTGAGAATGGGATGCATGCAAATTTGTTTTGATTTCGGGATTCCATGTAATCTCATTGTTTTTTTCCACCAAGATAAAAAGAAAATTGACTGTATTTCGTTTTTTCTTTCTCGCACAACAATCTTCCTCCAAGCACTACGCTGACATTCTCCCCTCATTCAGCGAAACTGCCACTATCCCTCTGAGTGTTCTGATGCTTTTACCTTCCTCCCGACCTCCTTTACTGCTGCGTACCTTTACCAATGCCTTGCCAACTCTCATCCATGAGTTTTCTAATTCTAGTGTTTCCTTTAAATCCTTGGATAGTTTCATTTTTGAACTCTCGATGGGAATCATTTAGTTGTTTAAATTATAAATTATGTCTGAGTTTAATGTTACACATTATGCATGTGCATCAATACAGTAAGGGATCTTTTTTTTTAAAGTGCTTTAATCATATGTTGTACAGTGAAAGTAACACCCTGCAATACATTGAGTCTAATATCAATGGATGGAATCATTTAGTTGTTTAAATTATAATTTATTCTTGAGTTTAATTATTATGCATTATGCATTTGCATCATTACAGTAAAGGAATCCTTTTTAAGGTGTTTAAATTATATTTATACAGTGTAAAGAATATACTGCATTGAGTCAGCATATTATTAATGGCATAAATTTGTAAGGTGTTAAATTATAAGGGATACACCGCATTATGCTGGAGTGAATATTATTAAAGGCCTAATTATTTTCTTTTTCATTTTTGTGCCTTGTTATTGCTTTACGATAAATGCCCGGTTATTTATTATTAAATGCCATGCTATTAAATGCCTTGATTAATTTTCTTTGTGTTAAAGGCTTTGTTATTTGCTTCATTACTTATTTTAATGCTAGCATTCTAGTTTAAAATGGTTGTTATTGTCATCAAGATTAATGGCTAGTTGGAAGGAGTTTGGATTAAAGATGGGTTGCATATTTTACTTTTCTAGACTGGTTGCCTCTAATGTCTATTTGATTGTAAAGTAAAGGCTAAATTATAATTTAGACAATCTAGTTAGAGTATAATTAATGATTAATTATGTTTTTATTATTAGCCAAGTCAAAGTCCAGACTTGCCTATTGATGTCTATCTAACGTTGATTTAGAGGGTACCATGATGACAAATTGTGATTTAAAGTTGCACAATGGATTGGTTTTAAGACTAATGTAGATTGTACCTTATTGTCATATTGCATTTTAGACATGCTAAGTTGGACTCGTAATAGATGATTAAAATAGGCTGTAATTATTGACTAGCTTGACTCGACTATTGATTGGGATTTTGGCGAAGTCGTTTTTAGCTTGCACTTCCCATTGAGGGTGTTGTGGTTCCTTTTAAATAATGGTTGTACTTGGTTTGTAAAAATTTAATGTGCTCGATTTTCTCACTGTAAGGGTTCTAGCTACTTGTGTGATTAATGTTAAGATGTTAGGATGATTGTCGATAGCTTAGTAGGCTTGGTCTACTTGAGTCAGGTGGGATGTGGACACCTCCTTGTTCCTTATAATAGTCACCATCCCTAAGACCTTAAATGGTCATAATCGATGGGAACCTGGGCTTGAGCATTGCTTATGTGTTCTGGAGGTCCTAACCTTTGCAGGGTAGGATGGGCGGGTAGTCATTCTTATTCTTGTTAGGTATTCATGTTGTTGTTGCGTGAGTTTCTCGCGTGGTGTTCGTTGTCGTGTTGCATTGTTGAGTATAATGTCATGTTTACCTTCCTACACACACACACACAAAAAAAAAAATAAAAAAAAATTGCAATTGTTATATGAGGCTTGATGTTGTGACAAAACGGGAGGTTTGTTACAATATAGGAAACATTAACCCACTAGATTCTGTGGATATTTTAATATTCAATTTGTTAGTTTTAAAAGAAATAAACAAAAGGTTAAGGTGCAACTAATGATTGGCTATAGATGTTTTTTTTGGAAAGTGATGAAATTGAATATTGTTGTACAATAGTAATATTTGTTCCATAAATTTACAAAACAATTTCTATTTCACATTGATTTTTCTATGAACTTTGATGAGTTGATATCACACTAGAAAGAATATTATGACAAGGAATTAGAAATTGAGTTGGAACCATAGGCATTCTTTGGAAGAGTTTTTAATTTACTTAAATATTGAAAAGAGGATTGGTAGATGTAATCATTAAAAACAAATTAAGCCTTTTGTATACATCCATGTTGCTTGAGGTTGCAACCAAAATCATTACAGGACTTTCAAGAGGAATGGACTATTTTATTGGACCCTTTGAAGGGAACTTTCCAATTTAAAAAAGGATGGAAAGTGTTTATTGAATTCTCCAAAGAAGTTATAATTTATGGTGCATGTGAGAGGTCATCAGTTTCCCATACAAAATGGTACCCATAATTGATTTTCTCATCTGGTTATGAAAATTTTCCTATTTGGACAGGAAATGAAGGTATTTTTTAGAATAATCCTCACAAACTCAGAAGGAAATTTCAATAAAAATTCCATGCTATAGGAGGATACAACAATAGGCCAATGTCAAAGAAAAGAAGAGAAAATAACTTCAACAATGGGCTTGATTTTGTAAGGAGAGTGGAAGATGGTGCTTGTATATCATGGTAATTTAACAACAACTTAGCTTTCATTGGTAGAAGAGAGGAAATATTTTGTAATATAGAAGGATTTACCAATAGTTCTACTCTATTAAGGAAAGAAGGAGACAACATTGGTAACTCAACAAGCTTTGATAATGAACATGTCATAAGAAGCATAGAGGGATTTAATAGTACAATTGGTAACTTGGTATAAACTATTGATTAATTGGGTTGGTTTTCATTGATGTTAATCCTTGAGGAAAGTACAATACACAAATCAGGTATCCCCTTAAGTGTGGTTAAGGAACCCAAGTTTGGTTGAGGAATAATGTAATGAATATCAATGAATTTGCAGGTGAAACTATTATAGGTGGATAGTATATATCGTGTCATTTATTATGATATGTGGTACATCATGTAGTTCCTCATGGTTGAGTATATATGGATTAATAAAGTTGGAGAACCCTCATGAGTTATCTATAATCCCTTAGAAGGTCAAAGAATTCAAATCATTATAGAAGTTCTTAGAAGAAGTTTACTAGTCAAAGTTGTTGTAACTAGGACTTAATCATGACTTAAGCTATTGCAAAATGATCTAGGTGGATATCGGTAACCACCCACCTTTTCCAACTGGCTCAAAACAACTTTTCTGGCAATTTTGGCAATTTACTATTTTTAGCAGGTTTTAACTTCTGGGGCCATTTTGAGGGCCTAAATGAAGGTTTTTCAAGATAAAGTTTCTCAATGATATCTAAATGAATGACTGAGCCCCCAAAATGAATATCCTCGACGATACCTTTCCAACAAGCTATCATACGCCTAAAACAGAGATTGTGTGCAAAAGTTACGGCCACGGGAAGTTGATGTACTAACTTACCCAAACGGGGCCCACATGACTTTTGGTGCTTCATCTCCTAGGGTTAGGTTTTTGGATGTCTAGGAATTTTGGAATTCCTATTTGTTGTAAAAGGGCCTTCAAAGCATCATTGTAATCATCTTCTTGTGAACATGAGTAGCCGTCACAACTCTTCTCAGAGATAAGCTGCCACCATTCTAGCCAGTCTTTCACTCTGTATTTTTACAATCTCTGTACATTTCTATGATTAATAGAAATAATGTATTACTGTATATATGTGTTTATGGTTGCATCTTTGATACATTTCTCTTATATTATTGAATATCTGCAATATCTCTGTGCATTTCTTTATTATATCTCCTCTCTCATTTTGTGTCGAAAATAATCTGGATCAGTGGTATCAGAGCGGGCTGCTCTTGATCGTTTTTTCAATGCATGTCCCTGACGAGGTCCGAGAATAGAAAGTTGGGTCTTGAACTTGTCTCTCTTGAAGACAATTGCTCTCTCACACCCAAGAATCCCTCAATGGCGGAAGAAAAGAAAAATGACGAAGCAGACGATCCTATCAATTTGTTGCTTGAGAAAGCTCTCACGCGACAGAGGGACAAAATGATGGAAAATTTTTCCCACATCCTTCAAGCGTACCAATAGCATTAGGCACATATTCATCAAGCAACCACTTTGGAGGCACCTTGCCTTTCAAGGTACAAGTTAATTTTGATATTCCTATATTTGAAGGATAGATAGATGTAGAAGCCCTAGAAAAATGGTTAACTCTACTAGAAGGTTATTTCTCTGTTCACAATTTTTCTGACAAAGAAAAGATCACCTTGGCACTCCTCAAAGCTCTCCCTCATGTCAAACATTGGTGGAAAACTTATTGGGAGAAAATTTCCATAGAGGAGTCTGGAATATATGGAGCCGATCCCACCTGGGATTTTTTCGTGGATGCGGTAAAAGAATAATATTACCCTGTTGGCAACTATGAGGACCAGTACATGAGATGGACCACACTGTGGCAAGAGAGGGGCCAAGCAGTTTCGGAGTTCACCAATACCTTCCATACCTTGTGCACCAAGATGGGTATCAAAGACTCTGTGCGACATTTGGTTCTAAAATACCATGGGGCTCTACATAGATACATCCAAACTGAAATGGATTTTTTGGACATCTCATCACTCGGTGGTTCTTATCGATATGCTGTTAAAATTGAGCAGAAATTTAAGCACCAGAAAAAATGGGAATTTGGGTCTACAAATCTACAACAACCAAAGTATGACAAAGATGACCCGAACAAACAGTCTCCTGAAAACCAGTCCAAGACACAGGAAAAGAAGGGTCACGGAAAGACAAAGAAGGACACCAGAAAATGGTGCGAGTTCCACAAAAGCCTTTAGCACAACACCGATGAATGTCGCTCAAAAAAGTCATTGGTGGCGGAGATCAAAGACAAGGAGACAAACCTTGATTCATAATCTGATTCTGAAAATAATGGTAAAAGACAGATCATCGACGCAGAAGAACCTCATCTCAGCAGAGGTCGTCAAACAGTTGGGATTGTCTATAACACCACACCCACAACCATACAACATTGGGTGTCTTCGCCAAAGCCAATATCTCCGTGTTAGCCAATAGTGTCGATTATCATACGACATCCAACCCTTCAAGGATGAGGTATTATGTGATGTTGCCCCATTCGATGTCTATGATGTGCTCTTGGGCCAACCATATATGTGGAGATGCCACGTTGTTTATGAGTCTTGACCTTGTAGTTTCATTGTTACTTTGGGGGGTCATCTCTACAGAATACTAGAGGTAGTTCCNCCTCGATTGCTATTAGATGGATGACTCGACTGCTACTTTAAATGACCATGATATGCCCTTGTTTATGTGTCTAAGATTTGATTTAAATGACTAGTTTTTCCTTCAAGCCATGATTTCGTTTTTCCTTTAAATAGTGGACTGTGTTCTTGTAGCTTTCCTTCAGATGAGACCTGGCGTTCATGTTTCGTACACATCAATTTGAGTTGCCTTGTTGGTTGAGAATGGGATGCATGCAAATTTGTTTTGATTTCGGGATTCCATGTAATCTCATTGTTTTTTTCCACCAAGATAAAAAGAAAATTGACTGTATTTCGTTTTTTCTTTCTCGCACAACAATCTTCCTCCAAGCACTACGCTGACATTCTCCCCTCATTCAGCGAAACTGCCACTATCCCTCTGAGTGTTCTGATGCTTTTACCTTCCTCCCGACCTCCTTTACTGCTGCGTACCTTTACCAATGCCTTGCCAACTCTCATCCATGAGTTTTCTAATTCTAGTGTTTCCTTTAAATCCTTGGATAGTTTCATTTTTGAACTCTCGATGGGAATCATTTAGTTGTTTAAATTATAAATTATGTCTGAGTTTAATGTTACACATTATGCATGTGCATCAATACAGTAAGGGATCTTTTTTTTTAAAGTGCTTTAATCATATGTTGTACAGTGAAAGTAACACCCTGCAATACATTGAGTCTAATATCAATGGATGGAATCATTTAGTTGTTTAAATTATAATTTATTCTTGAGTTTAATTATTATGCATTATGCATTTGCATCATTACAGTAAAGGAATCCTTTTTAAGGTGTTTAAATTATATTTATACAGTGTAAAGAATATACTGCATTGAGTCAGCATATTATTAATGGCATAAATTTGTAAGGTGTTAAATTATAAGGGATACACCGCATTATGCTGGAGTGAATATTATTAAAGGCCTAATTATTTTCTTTTTCATTTTTGTGCCTTGTTATTGCTTTACGATAAATGCCCGGTTATTTATTATTAAATGCCATGCTATTAAATGCCTTGATTAATTTTCTTTGTGTTAAAGGCTTTGTTATTTGCTTCATTACTTATTTTAATGCTAGCATTCTAGTTTAAAATGGTTGTTATTGTCATCAAGATTAATGGCTAGTTGGAAGGAGTTTGGATTAAAGATGGGTTGCATATTTTACTTTTCTAGACTGGTTGCCTCTAATGTCTATTTGATTGTAAAGTAAAGGCTAAATTATAATTTAGACAATCTAGTTAGAGTATAATTAATGATTAATTATGTTTTTATTATTAGCCAAGTCAAAGTCCAGACTTGCCTATTGATGTCTATCTAACGTTGATTTAGAGGGTACCATGATGACAAATTGTGATTTAAAGTTGCACAATGGATTGGTTTTAAGACTAATGTAGATTGTACCTTATTGTCATATTGCATTTTAGACATGCTAAGTTGGACTCGTAATAGATGATTAAAATAGGCTGTAATTATTGACTAGCTTGACTCGACTATTGATTGGGATTTTGGCGAAGTCGTTTTTAGCTTGCACTTCCCATTGAGGGTGTTGTGGTTCCTTTTAAATAATGGTTGTACTTGGTTTGTAAAAATTTAATGTGCTCGATTTTCTCACTGTAAGGGTTCTAGCTACTTGTGTGATTAATGTTAAGATGTTAGGATGATTGTCGATAGCTTAGTAGGCTTGGTCTACTTGAGTCAGGTGGGATGTGGACACCTCCTTGTTCCTTATAATAGTCACCATCCCTAAGACCTTAAATGGTCATAATCGATGGGAACCTGGGCTTGAGCATTGCTTATGTGTTCTGGAGGTCCTAACCTTTGCAGGGTAGGATGGGCGGGTAGTCATTCTTATTCTTGTTAGGTATTCATGTTGTTGTTGCGTGAGTTTCTCGCGTGGTGTTCGTTGTCGTGTTGCATTGTTGAGTATAATGTCATGTTTACCTTCCTACACACACACACACAAAAAAAAAAATAAAAAAAAATTGCAATTGTTATATGAGGCTTGATGTTGTGACAAAACGGGAGGTTTGTTACAATATAGGAAACATTAACCCACTAGATTCTGTGGATATTTTAATATTCAATTTGTTAGTTTTAAAAGAAATAAACAAAAGGTTAAGGTGCAACTAATGATTGGCTATAGATGTTTTTTTTGGAAAGTGATGAAATTGAATATTGTTGTACAATAGTAATATTTGTTCCATAAATTTACAAAACAATTTCTATTTCACATTGATTTTTCTATGAACTTTGATGAGTTGATATCACACTAGAAAGAATATTATGACAAGGAATTAGAAATTGAGTTGGAACCATAGGCATTCTTTGGAAGAGTTTTTAATTTACTTAAATATTGAAAAGAGGATTGGTAGATGTAATCATTAAAAACAAATTAAGCCTTTTGTATACATCCATGTTGCTTGAGGTTGCAACCAAAATCATTACAGGACTTTCAAGAGGAATGGACTATTTTATTGGACCCTTTGAAGGGAACTTTCCAATTTAAAAAAGGATGGAAAGTGTTTATTGAATTCTCCAAAGAAGTTATAATTTATGGTGCATGTGAGAGGTCATCAGTTTCCCATACAAAATGGTACCCATAATTGATTTTCTCATCTGGTTATGAAAATTTTCCTATTTGGACAGGAAATGAAGGTATTTTTTAGAATAATCCTCACAAACTCAGAAGGAAATTTCAATAAAAATTCCATGCTATAGGAGGATACAACAATAGGCCAATGTCAAAGAAAAGAAGAGAAAATAACTTCAACAATGGGCTTGATTTTGTAAGGAGAGTGGAAGATGGTGCTTGTATATCATGGTAATTTAACAACAACTTAGCTTTCATTGGTAGAAGAGAGGAAATATTTTGTAATATAGAAGGATTTACCAATAGTTCTACTCTATTAAGGAAAGAAGGAGACAACATTGGTAACTCAACAAGCTTTGATAATGAACATGTCATAAGAAGCATAGAGGGATTTAATAGTACAATTGGTAACTTGGTATAAACTATTGATTAATTGGGTTGGTTTTCATTGATGTTAATCCTTGAGGAAAGTACAATACACAAATCAGGTATCCCCTTAAGTGTGGTTAAGGAACCCAAGTTTGGTTGAGGAATAATGTAATGAATATCAATGAATTTGCAGGTGAAACTATTATAGGTGGATAGTATATATCGTGTCATTTATTATGATATGTGGTACATCATGTAGTTCCTCATGGTTGAGTATATATGGATTAATAAAGTTGGAGAACCCTCATGAGTTATCTATAATCCCTTAGAAGGTCAAAGAATTCAAATCATTATAGAAGTTCTTAGAAGAAGTTTACTAGTCAAAGTTGTTGTAACTAGGACTTAATCATGACTTAAGCTATTGCAAAATGATCTAGGTGGATATCGGTAACCACCCACCTTTTCCAACTGGCTCAAAACAACTTTTCTGGCAATTTTGGCAATTTACTATTTTTAGCAGGTTTTAACTTCTGGGGCCATTTTGAGGGCCTAAATGAAGGTTTTTCAAGATAAAGTTTCTCAATGATATCTAAATGAATGACTGAGCCCCCAAAATGAATATCCTCGACGATACCTTTCCAACAAGCTATCATACGCCTAAAACAGAGATTGTGTGCAAAAGTTACGGCCACGGGAAGTTGATGTACTAACTTACCCAAACGGGGCCCACATGACTTTTGGTGCTTCATCTCCTAGGGTTAGGTTTTTGGATGTCTAGGAATTTTGGAATTCCTATTTGTTGTAAAAGGGCCTTCAAAGCATCATTGTAATCATCTTCTTGTGAACATGAGTAGCCGTCACAACTCTTCTCAGAGATAAGCTGCCACCATTCTAGCCAGTCTTTCACTCTGTATTTTTACAATCTCTGTACATTTCTATGATTAATAGAAATAATGTATTACTGTATATCTGTGTTTATGGTTGCATATTTGATACATTTCTCTTATATTATTGAATATATACAATATCTCTGTGCATTTCTTTATTATATCTCCTCTCTCATTTCGCGTCGAAAATAATCTAGATCAGTGGTATCAGAGCAGGCTGCTTTTGATCGTTTTTTCAATGCATGTCCCTGACAAGGTCCGAGAATAGAAAGTTGGGTCTTGAACTTGTCTCTCTTGAAGACAATCGCTCTCTCACACCCAAGAATCCCTCAATGGCGGAAGAAAAGAAAAACAACGGAGCAGACAATCCTATCAATTTGTTGCTTGAGAAAGCTCTCACGCGACAGAGGGACAAAATGATGGAAAATTTTTCCCACATCCTTCAAGCCTACCGATAGCATCAGGAACATATTCATCAAGCGGCCACTTTGGAGGCACCTTGCCTTTCAAGGTACAAGTTAATTTTGATATTCCTATATTTGAAGGATAGATAGATGCAGAAGCCCTAGAAAAATGGTTAACTCTGCTAGAAGGTTATTTCTCTGTTCACAATTTTTATGACAAAGAAAAGATCACCTTGGCACTCCTCAAAGCTCTCCCTGATGTCAAACATTGGTGGAAAACTTATTGGGAGAAAAGTTCCATAGAGGAGTCTAGAATATATGGAGCCGATCCCACCTGGGATTTTTTCGTGGATGCGGTAAAAGAATAATATTACCCTGTTGGCAACTATGAGGACCAGTACATGAGATGGACCACACTGTGGCAAGAGAGGGGCCAAGCAGTTTCGGAGTTCACCAATACCTTCCATACCTTGTGCACCAAGATGGGTATCAAAGACTCTGTGCGACATTTGGTTCTAAAATACCATGGGGCTCTACATAGATACATCCAAACTGAAATGGATTTTTTGGACATCTCATCACTCGGTGGTTCTTATCGATATGCTGTTAAAATTGAGCAGAAATTTAAGCACCAGAAAAAATGGGAATTTGGGTCTACAAATCTACAACAACCAAAGTATGACAAAGATGACCCGAACAAACAGTCTCCTGAAAACCAGTCCAAGACACAGGAAAAGAAGGGTCACGGAAAGACAAAGAAGGACACCAGAAAATGGTGCGAGTTCCACAAAAGCCTTTAGCACAACACCGATGAATGTCGCTCAAAAAAGTCATTGGTGGCGGAGATCAAAGACAAGGAGACAAACCTTGATTCATAATCTGATTCTGAAAATAATGGTAAAAGACAGATCATCGACGCAGAAGAACCTCATCTCAGCAGAGGTCGTCAAACAGTTGGGATTGTCTATAACACCACACCCACAACCATACAACATTGGGTGTCTTCGCCAAAGCCAATATCTCCGTGTTAGCCAATAGTGTCGATTATCATACGACATCCAACCCTTCAAGGATGAGGTATTATGTGATGTTGCCCCATTCGATGTCTATGATGTGCTCTTGGGCCAACCATATATGTGGAGATGCCACGTTGTTTATGAGTCTTGACCTTGTAGTTTCATTGTTACTTTGGGGGGTCATCTCTACAGAATACTAGAGGTAGTTCCAACTACTGTTCAACCTAAAAAGTGTCACAAGGTAGTATCTCATACTGCAAAATTCAACTTCTTCACAATCTATTCAAAAGGAGAACAAAAGGACACTGCAACCACTACATCCTTGACCCAAGCACCTTCTATCCAACAAAATCAAGTCGAAAAGGTTGCAGCAAAGTGCAAATATTCCTTCTTCACAATGTCCTCTCATGTATCTAGACTTTTTGAACAACCTCAACCTCAACCGGTTCTTGATAGACTTCCACAAACTGAGCAGGACGACGTCTCCAGCAAGACAAGCAACTCACCAAGATGCAGATTCAACAAACGCTTTTCCTTCTCCCATGGGAACTCAATGCAATGGAGACCATTGATTCCTAAGGAGGTAGGATTGATCTAGGTGGATATTGGTGACCACCCACTTTTTCCAATTGGCTCAAAACAACTTTCTGGCAATTTTTTCAATTTACTATTTTTAGCAGGTTTTAACTTCCAGGGCCATTTTGAGGGCTTAAATCAAGGTTTTTCAATATATAGGTTCTCAATTATATCCAAAGGCATGAATGGGCCCCCAAAATGAATCTCCTAGATGATACCTTTCCAACGAGCTATCATATGCCTAAAACAGAGATCGTATGCAAAAGTTACGGCCCCGACAAGTTGATGTACTAACTTACCCAAATGGGGCCCACATGACTTTTGGTGGTTCATCTCCTAGGGTTAGGTTTTTGGATGTCTAGGAATTTTGGAATTCCTTTTTATTGTAAAAGGGCCTTCAGATCCTCACTGTAATAATCTTCTTGTGAATGCGAGTTGACGTCACATCTCTTCTCAGAGATAAGCTACCACCATTCTAGCTAGTCTTTCACTCTATATTTTTAGAGTCTCTGTAGATTTCTCTGATTAATAGAAATCGTGTATTACTATATATTTGTGTTTATGGTTTCATCTTTGATACATTTCCATTATATTACTGAATATCTGCAATATATCTGTGCATTTCTTTATTATATCTCCGCTCTCATTTCGTGCCGAAAATAATCTGGATCAGTGGTATCAGAGCAGGTTACTCTTGATCATTTTTTCAGTGCATGTCCTCGACGAGGTCCGAGTATAGAAAGTTGTGTCTTGAGCTTTTCTCTCTTGAATACAATTGCTCTCGCACACCCAAGAAACCCTCAATGGTGGAATAAAAGAAAAATGACAGAGCAGACGATCCTATCAATCTATTGCTTGAGCAAGCTCTCACGCGACAGAGGGACAAAATGATGGAGAATTTTTTCCACATCCTTCAACGCCTTATGATAGCATCAGGTGCATCTTCATCAAGTAGCCACTTTGGAGGCACCTCACTTTTCAAGGTACAAGTTAATTTTGATATTCCTGTATTTGAAGGACAGATAGATGCAGAAGCCCTAGAAAAATGGTTAACTCTGCTAGAAGGTTATTTCTCTGTTCACAATTTTTCTGACAAAAAAAAAGATCACCTTGGCACTCCTCAAATCTCTCCCTCATCTCAAACATTGGTGGAAAACTTACTGGGAGCAAAGTTCCACAGAAGAGTCTGGAATATGTGGGGCCGATCCCACCTGGGATTTTTTTGTGGATGCGGTAAAAGAACAGTATTACCCTGTTGGCAACTATGAGGACTAGTACATGAGATGGAACACACTACGGCAAAAGAGTGGCCAAGCAGTTTCGGAGTTCACCAATACCTTCCATACCTTACGCACCAAGCTAGTTATCGAAGACTCCGAGCGACATTTGGTTCTGAAATACCATGGGGCTCTACACAGATACATCCAAACTAAAATGGATTCTCTGTACATCTCATCACTCGGTGCTGCTTATCGATATCCTGTTTAAATTGAGAAGAAATTTAGGTACCAGAAAACGGTAATTTGGGTCTACAAATCTGCAACAACCAAAGTATGACAAAGATGGCCCGAACAAACCGTCTCCCAAAAACCAGTCTAAGACACAAGAAAAGAAGGGTCACGGGAAGATAAAGGA
The DNA here is from genome assembly GCA_000966675.3 of Picea glauca. Classification (NCBI taxonomy): domain Eukaryota; kingdom Viridiplantae; phylum Streptophyta; class Pinopsida; order Pinales; family Pinaceae; genus Picea; species Picea glauca. Next base: position 13,294 of record JZKD02S0211300.1, read on the forward strand.
GGAGACCAGAAAATGGTGCGAGTTCCAAAAAATCCCTTGGCACAACACCGATGAATGTATCTCAAAACAGTCATTGGTGGCCAAGATCAATGACAAGGAGCCAAACCTTGATTCAGAATCTGATTCTGAAAATAATGGTAAAAGACAGATCATCGACGTAGACCCCACTACTATTGTCATGACTGCAACAATTCAACCAGAAGAACCAATAGATCCTGAAGAGGGGGAGCACCTTTTTCATTCAAAGATGTGGGTGAAGAGGACCCCCCTGCATTTTATTGTTGATAGCAGAAGCAAGAAGAACCTCATCTCAGCATAGGTCGTCAAACAGTTGGGATTGTTGACAACACCACACCCGTAGCCATACAACATTGGGTGTCTTTGCCAAGGACGACATCTCCGTGTCAGCCAACACTGTCGATTATCATATGGCATCCAACCCTTCAAGGATGAGGTAATATGTGATGTTTCCCCACTCGATCCCCGTGATGTGCTCTTGGGCCAACCATATATGTGGAGACGCCATGTTGTTTATGAGTGTCGACCTTGTAGTGCCATTGTTACTTTGGGGGGTAATCTCGACAGAATACCAGAGATAGTTTCGACTACTATTCAACCTAAAATGTGTCGCAAGGTAGTCTCTCATACTGCAAAATTTCAGCTTCTTCACAATCTGTTCAAAAGGAGAACGAAAGGACACTGCAACCACTACAACCTTGCCCCAAGCACCTTCTATCCAAAAAAAGTAGGTCGACAAGGTTGCAGCAAAGGTGCAAAGATTCCTTCTTCACACCATCCTCTCATGTATCTCGACTTGTTGAACAACCTCAACCTCAACCGGTTCTTGATAGACTTCCACAAATTGAGCAGCGCGACGTCTCCAGCAAGACAAGCAGCTCACCAAGATGCAGATTCAACAAACGCTTTTTCTTCTCCCCTAGGAACTCAATGCAATAGAGACCATTGCTTCCTAAGGAGGGAGGATTGATCCAGGTGGATATCGGTGACCACCCACCTTTTCCAATTAACTCAAAACAACTTTCTGGCAATTTTGGCAATTTACTATTTTTAGCAGGTTTTAACTTCCAAGGCTATTTTGAGGGCCTAAATGAAGGTTTTTCAAGACAAATGTTCTCAATTATAACCAAATTCGTGATTGAGCCCGAAAAATGAATCTCCTTGGTGAAACCTTTCCAACGCTATCATACGCCTAAAACAGAGATTGTATGCAAAAGTTACGGCCCCGAGAAGTTGATGTACTAACTTACCCAAACAGGGCCCACATGACTTTTGGTGCTTCATCTCCTAGGGTTTGGTTTTTGGATGTCTATGACTTTTGGCATTCCCATTTATTGTAAAAGGGCCTTCATAGCCTCATTGTAATCATCTTCTTGCGAACGCGAGTAGCTGTCACATCTCTTCTCAGAGATAAGCTGCCACCATTCTAGCCAGTCTTTCACTCTGTATTTTTACAATCTCTGTACGTTTCTCTGATTAATAGAAATCGTGTATTATTGTATATCTCTTTTTATGGTTGCATATTTGATACATTTTTGTTATATTATTGAATATTTGCAATATCTCTGTGCATTTCTTTATTATATCTCCGCTCTCATTTCGTGCCGAAAATAATCCAGATCAGTGGTATCAGAGCAAGCCGCTCTTGATCGTTTTTTTAGTGCATGTCCCTGACGAGGTCCGAGTATAGAAATTTGGGTCTCGAGCTTGTCTCTCTTGAAGACAATCACTCTCTCACACCCAAGAAACCCTCAATGGCGGAAGAAAAGAAAAATGACGGAGCAGACAATCCTTTTAATATGTTGCTTGAGCAAGCTCTCACGCGACAGAGGGACAAAATGATGGAGAATTTTTCCCACATCCTTCAACGCCTATCGATAGCATCAAGAACATCTTCATCAAGCAGCCACTTTGGAAGCACCTTGCCTTTCAAGGTACAAGTTAATTTTGATATTCCTGTATTTGAAGGATAGATAGATGCAGAAGCCCTAGAAAAATGGTTAACTCTGCTAAAAGGTTATTTCTCT